>RJWM01004104.1:0-48211 GCA_004363535.1 Dasyprocta punctata
ATATTTTTGTTGTTTGTAAGTCACCCCAGTTTATGGTACTTTATAAACTGACTGGACCAAGACTAGGTATAAAACCTAATTATGATTTTGGCCATTTTAGTCATATCCAAGGGAATTGTCCCCCTCAAGAGGGACTGCTATGAGACTTGTACTGGAGATAAAGAATTCAGAAAGCATAATTTGTCTTTCGTTCCACTTCTTTGCTGCATCTACTTCATAGTTTCTCAGGTAAATCATGGGTAGTAAAACTAAACTTTCTTCTGCACAGCTCATTAATCCAGTTTTCAGGAGTAGATGAGAGTATGTGGAGCAGCAATTGCAGGCATAGAGAACAAATTATGTTTGTATTTTAACCTTCTTTATACAGGACTCAAAACAACATGGAGAGATTCGCTTAACTTTTGACACCTCCTTCGCAAAATAAATTAAAGAGAACAAATTCAAAGGTGATCAATGAGTGCCTCATCAAGGAGCATCTATATCTCCTTAGTGAAGTCCCATCTGTGTTTTACTACTTTTTCAGGGTTGTTACTTTATCTCTTCAGTGGTAATCTGTTCTCATTCACTTCTGTGTAAAGGTTATGCAGTTAATTAGTGTTTTTTCCACATAGGCCTAAAACACATTGTGCATTGTGGTTGAGTTACAAGATCATCATCTCTCAGTATATTTGGAGTTCAATTTGCCAAGATTCCACACATTGTTCAACTTGCAGAAACAATTTAGTTTTCATCCGGTTTGCCTAGGGGAAAGTTCACTGGTGTTCATTGTTATGGAAATCAGAACATCATTAGGCAATTCAGTGGTTTCTTGCATGGAAATGTGATGTCACTAAATCATGTGGTACAAAAATATAGTTGACTACAAATGAGTGTGATGGGAATTGGAATGAGAACTCTTTTTTTCAGACAAAGAAAGCTTGTAAGTAGATCTTGTTTGTCTTTTTTTGCATGTATTCAGAGTTTTGCTGAGATGTCAGGGATTTTTTTTAGTTATGTAAACTACATCACAGATTTTTATGAGAAATGACTACTGGAAGACATTTTTAAAAACAGCATATGTTATGCAATTGTTATTCATTTTAAACTATGATAATTTTCTTCTTTATTTGCAATGGCATTCTGATTTCAACTTCTGAGCACCACATTTTGATGAAGGAACATTAGTATGTTTCTGGAAAATGCAAATGAGACAACTGACCTGTATATTTCTGGTAAATTTCACCAGATGAATATTGTCATTTTATTATTATTTTATTCTATTCTATTACTTTTCTGTTTTTATTAAGTGATATTCTATAAAGTATTGGAGACCAATACTAAAAAATTTTAAAAAGATCTTTCTACATGTAAAAGTACCATGAAAGCATGTGTATCAACCTTGTCCCTGAAGGTCATTTGCAGATTTCCATTGAAATGGACTTCATAAAAGTACTTGCTGTTCAATAAATTCTCCAAAAGGATAAAAAAATTCTAATTAATGGCTTGAAGTAATCCTTATTTCCATTGCTTTAATATGCATATTAATTCTTGGCAAATAAATGAAGGAAGAAGGACTGAGAATGGCACACTTTTTAAACCACTGCATAAATTTCAGATGCCCCACCAAATCTTTCCACTAAAAGAAAGAGCATGAGAAGTTTAAGGGAAAATGTTTTTAATCTATTGCTGAAAAGAATATGTATAGCTGAAAAGAATATGTGTTATCTGAAAAAAAACTTTTGGGCAGTTGGTGTCCTTGAATATTTGAGAACATTTGGGTGGAGCAGATGAATCATAGCTACATATGACTACTTTTGTGAGGTGCTAAGACAAAAAAAGAGTCTTGTAGATTTAAGTTTGTGGGAAATATCACCATCAAATTTTAAAGAAAATGTGTAATATTGTGAAAGATGATTTCTAAATGTATTCAGAGTGAATAAAAGGTAGAGATGAGCCAGTGATTTCATTTATAGATGAGAATGGTACAGTTAGGTGGAAAAAAATTTCTAAAAGCTATAAATTAAGAACACTATGTTGTACGCATGTATGAAAATTCTACAACAAAATCATTATTTTGTATACTTAATACGCACTAGTTAAAAAAATTCTACAATTGTGTTTTTCTGTGAAGGTAAAATGAAACAGCTTATGAAGGAAAGCTGGGGCTAAGTTTCCCTACATACACTGAGGACACAGTTTTGTAGGCTACGTAAGTAAATTACTGGAGGTGGGGGAAGGAAATGGACTCAAGGTTAAGTCTGTATTCCTAAAAGCAATTAGATTCTCAGAAGTTAGAGATTGTATCATTGTGAAGACTGCAGTTGGCCTACTGATTTCAAATGTTGACTTACCACTCTGAAAATATTCTTAAACTTGGTGAACCTTTATAGCCTCATCAGTAATATGAAAATGTAATACCTAAATCAATGTATTGTGAAGACTAAATGAGTTGATACTTGAGAAATGCATATAACAGAACCTGGTGCATAGTCAGTGTTCAATAAATGTTAGCCATTGTTAGTAACAGGTTATCATGTGTCTGAACATCTTCTATGTTTATCATTGTCATAGTTACCATTATTGCTGTGAATCAACAAATTAGGTTCAGTACTGTACAGTAACTTTCCTAAGGTGACACGGTTACCAGAAGGTAGGTGTGTTATTTACCAAGGTACATGCTCTTCTATGAAATGAAAATTTCTAAAATTTAAACTTTTTTTTCATATTGGATCATTATCCAATAATTTAAAACTCTATAACAGAAAGGTACTCAGTGCAAAGTGCTGAACTGGAAAAAAAAATCGCAAGGCAAGATTTCCCTGGTGTGAGTGTTCACAGCCAGATTCTTCGTCTCCGTCATGCATCATCTGTTAAGCAATTTGTAATTGCCTTCATGTCTTCCTGAATGCACGGGATTCAGCAGGCTACAATTCCTAAATGACTGTCTCAAGGTCTTCCATGGAAATTTGTAACTGTTGAGGTGAAAGGGTTTCTCAGAGGAGCACAAGCATGTCCAAACACAAGCTCTCGATTTTCCTTTACGTTTCTGAGGTTGCCTGAGTTAAATTGATTGACTGAAAGGAGATGTATTACATTACCTTGAGTCAGAAGGGATAAGAAAATCCATTCCACTCTCCTCATAGGGATTTAATGAGGGTCAAATAATATGAAATAGGTGGAAGGATAAGCTTTCCACAAAAGAGAGAATAAATAAATGCAAGAAAGGGATTATTTTAAATGGTGAATTAGAAAATTAGAAACTTGGCTTGCCTCTTCGGTGCTATGTGACCTTGGGAAGATGGTTTCTTATTTGTCAGTTTTGTGCTGCATAAAATGGGGATAATTGTATTAACCACCACTGGTTGTAGTGAGGATTAATTGAGAGAGGATATGTTAAAGTGCTTAGAATAGTTCCTAGAATATGGTAAGTGCACACACTTGCTAGTTATTATTCTTAATACCACTTTCATCCATAGCAATCAAGACTAAATAAAAGAAGTTTTATCTATTTTTGTATGTTCCCTATTTAGCTAGCAATATGAAGCAAAAGACCTGGCAGATACCAGACATATTTTTGTTGCATTAATAAAAAGATGTCATGTGTATTTAGAGACACTCCATTATAAGTCAGTCCTCTTACTGACTCTTCTTCAACACAAAAGAGTACCTGGCAGCCAGGAGTGGGGATTGATAAGATACTTAGGTAAAGGTGTGTACCTCACCATACCTGAGCTCTGCCCAAGGCCTCCCTCTTTCTCCAGGGAGAAGCTTTCCACAAAACTTCTTTTATTTAGTCTTGATTGCTATGGATGGAAGTGGTATTAAGAATAATAACTAGCAAGTGTGTGCACTTACCATATTCTAGGACCTTTTCACAGGGGGTCTTGCATCCCTGAAGCCGACTGAATCCTGCCCTTAGAAAAAGTATGGTTTGGATTTCATTCCCTACTTGACCCTTTAGCAGCCCTACACTTGGGTAAGGACAGTGGTTGTAGATATTTATTACACTTGGATGCTAACTGGGTTGAGCTGAAATGGAAATCGCAAAGCCCAGGAAAAAATTTTTAAAATATACTAGGCGTGTTTACTATTCTTTAGGGGACTTTTTTCTTTTGGAGACTTTTTTTTTAAGGGAAGAACATGACTTTTGGGTTTATATATGATCAATTGTATACAAGTATTAGACTGGTAAGAAATAGTACAATCAGAAAAATGAAGTATTGCTGGATGATTCTGAGTATGGTACTGTTCTGGAGACTATTAAATACTGCATACAAGGCGTTTTAGTCAGGCAAGTTATGGCGGGGGAAGAAGGGATGTTAATATGCTTCTAAATGTAATGAATTGTGTTTTAATCAACACGTCCAGGATAGAACTTATCTTTTTCCTTTAAATTAGTATATATTTCTGTAATTTTGTTATCCTGTCGGCTAATTTCACTGCGAACCAAATGAAGACTGGAATAGTTTTCAGTAGTTCTGTGCCTTTTACCTCTCTAAATAGCAACAGCATTCTATAAATTCTAGTTGCTATCAAATTTTTCACAATTGAGTTCTTATTTTTATCTTCACAGCCGTACAGTTTTATAGGTTCTGCAATAACTGCCCAAAAAGGAGGCAGAGGCTCCAATCCATATTCACGTTGCCAGAGGGTTAGCGTTCTAAACCATACACTTTTGGCTCCTAACTATGAGAATAAAATGTTAACTCCCATCTATCGAAGGCCTTAAATATTACCCTTAGTTTTCTCGTTTACAAGCTTTTCTCATTCCCCTCTCACATGCATTAGATCCTAAGCAAATCTGGACATGTTATCTGTCTCTAAATGTTTCAAATACTTGCCCTGTTCTTCTCCTTGCAGTCCTTATTCTCAACTTGTTGACTTCCTGATCACCCCTTATAGCTTCTCTCACATCCACATCGTGATCATTTGTTCTGAAGTCTCCACTTCAAGCCAGCATCATCCCCTTCTTTGGTGGCTATGAACTCTTTACAGAACAATTCCTGATTCATTTTTGTATCACCATGACCCAGCATAGCATGATCTTCAGATGTGCATTTGTTGAACTGAATCATCAGATTAATGAAAAATCATCCAGAGAGGAGCCATTTCCTTTGCTAGCATCTTTTCATTTGTGATAGTCAAATGTAGAAAGTACAGGGCACAATTGCTTACCCTAAAGGTCATTTCAGAGCCTTTAAAACTATATAGCTATGAAGATAGAAAAGAAGAACTCAAATGTGAAAAATCTAATGATAACTAGAATTTACAGAATGCTGTTGCTAATTAGAGAAGTAAAAGGCAGAGAACTATTGAAAACTATCCCAACCTTAATTTGGTTGAATGGATTGCTGGGAAGAAAGAGGCAGGCAAGGATATTTGTGGTTGTGTGTTTCCTGGAGGACAGGCTTTGGAGTCAGATGCGAGTTAAAAATAAATATTGTGTGAATTAAGTCTTATGTGTGATTGTGAGGGAATTCCTTCACTTTTCCTTTGCAAAATAAGAATAACAATTCTTCCATATCATAGAGGAGGGCTGTAGATATTGTATAGTATTTACAGCCTGGAATATAATATTCCTAATTTTATCAAAATAGAAGCACTTCTGTACACATATTTAAAATTAGGTAGTGCTTCTGAACAGAAAAATATTGTAGTGGTAGAGAAGAAGAAAATGTATAAACTTATTCCTATGAGATGTTGCCTAAACTGTCAAGTTTATAGTATATAGAGGCAAAACAAACAAACACCCTCAAACCATTTCCTAGTTCAAGTCTATAGTGATCATGTTAATAGAGAAATCTCCATCTTCTGCGTAATGTGATTTCTGGTAACAACAGTTTCAATATTAGCTCTCACAAGGAAATTGGGATACGACACCAGTCATTTTGTTCATCTGACCGTGAGTCATCCTCAATATACATTTTTAAACTCTACATATAGTATATTTCTCTGTGCTAATGGCAGGGAGTTGGAGGTAGGTAGGAGAGGATGAGGAATCTGAAATAAACACAAGCATTAGAATTTTAAAATGCCACTTTTGGACGTTATGGAGGGTGGCCCAACTGGAAGACAGTGAGTCCATGCTCTGTGCTCCTCCATAACATCCTGGACCACAGGGCCAGCTGGAGCACAGTGAGTTTATGATCCTGGCCTCCTCTATGGCCTCCCTGAGGGTGAGTCGGCTGAAAGAGTGTAAGACTGATGGGATCCCCAAGACCCAGGACAACAGCCTCTGGAGGGCACACACACCTCCGGAGGGAAAAGTAATCAGTGAGGCCAATAACATGGAAGCATCTGAAGCAGCAGTGAGGAGACAGCAGTTGCACCCTGGAGAGCTCCACCGATAGAAGACCAGTCCCAGCCCCCACATCCAGAGGCCTAGATCTGCTCCATGCCCTGCACATCTCTGGGATGCAACACGGACATTATCACAGAACTATAACCACCAGAAGAAGGTAGGTTCTTGGGTGTAGCTATAAAGAACCAACTACATCTGGAAGACATTCCTGAGGAAAGGACATCTCCTTTCCTCCTTGAGAGAGGCCTCAATGGTAGTGATAGAGCTAAATATGATGGGAGGTTTGGTGGGTATCAACATAGGAGACAAAATACAAGAGAAAAGAGAAGGTGAGAATGGCAAGATGCAGAAGTGGGGCATGGCCCCAGGCCCCAAGCCCACCCAGGACAGGCCTGGAGCTCGATGAGATGGATGAAGTTAGAAGTCAAACACTGGAACTTTCTGAAATGATAACAACAGAAGTGAATAAACAAGTGGAAAAGGCTATAGAGGGAAAATGATCTCTCAGGTACAAAAAGAAATGATGCTTAAAATCAAAGATATTAGAGAAGACACAAATAAAAGAATAGATGAGCTTGCTTAGGAAAAGATGGAGAAAAAAAATGGCCCACATAGGAGAGAAATGAAATCCATGAAACAGATACAAAAATAGATCCAGGAGATTAAAACCTCCAATGAAAGGATATGCAAAAGATTGAATGAAGGAAAGGATATAATTTCAGATCGCGAAGGCAGAACTGCAGCTAGTGATCATGAAAAGAAAGAGATCTTAAAAATAACAAGAGATCATGAGAAATAAATCCAGCAGCTACAAAATGAAGCAAAGAAGAATAACAAGATTGATTGGGTTCAATGAGAAAGCTGGAGACAGCATAAATACCTTGACAATCATAGATATATATGTACCTAATATGGGAGCACTCAACTATATAAGACAGTTATTGGTAGACATGGAAAATCGAATTAGTAACACAGTTGTAATGGGAAACCTCAATCTCCCATTGTCACAGAGAGACAGACCAGCTAGACAGAAAATCAGCAAAGAAATACCAGAGCTGAACCAAACCTGTGAACAAACGGACTTAATAGGAAGAAGCATGTCCTGGGGCCCCATGCCAGTGGCAGGGAAGGATCTGGTGAGCCCAGTGGGACCTGAGAAGAAACTACACCCCAAGGCCAGGTGCCAGTGGCCTGGAGAGATCTGGTGGGCCGAGTGCCACCCCAGAGAAGAAGCCGTGCCCTAAGGCCCTGCCACCATAGGGAGCATCTGTGGACCATTCCTCTCCACCACTCTGGGACCCCAGAATGGGGGAACCCAGGTACCTAGTCCAATCCCCTGCACTGAGGGACCGGCAGCAAATACAGGAAGTATTTGGGATGCAGCAATGGACCGATGCAGAGAAACACAGGAAAATGTCAAGATGAAGGAACAAAATACAATGTCAGACCTCCTGCTCAAGTAGAACAAGTTCAGGAGACACAGACATAATAGAAATTAGAGATCACACGACTGAAATTTCTGAAAAGATAACAACTGAAGTAAAAAAGCAACTTAGTTCTTGTACTGATTGGCTAATTTTATATGCCTATGTCCAATGGTCTGAACAGTTATTTGGAAGATAACAGGAGGCACTATGATAGTCATTGTTAATTGCCTATTATCTTGTTTTGAGGTCCTGTATTGTTTTCACTGTTTGGTTTGATTTGGTTTTATTCTGTTTTGTTTTGTTTGATTTTGTTTTGTCTGATATGTGGGCAGCTATTTTGAGGATGGCAAGATACATTATGATAGCCATTGTTGGTTTCTTGTTATCTTATTTTGAAGTCCTGTATTGCTTTTATTGTTTTGTTTTGATTGGTTTTATTCTTTTTTGTTTTGGTTGATTTTTTCTGGTGATATGGGCAGCTATTTTGAAGATAACAAGAAACATTATGGTAACTATTGTTGATTTCCTATTATCTTGTTTTGAAGTCCTGTATCACTTTCATTGTTTTGTTTTGATTGGCTTTATTCTGTTTTATTTTGCTTGATTTAATTCTCTTTAAAATAAAATTAAAAAGAATTTTAAAATGCCACTTTTGGTCATTGGCATAAAAACCATCACCAATCAGCTGCCCTTTGCCAGCAGAGAAAACAGTCTGTGGGTTGAAAGACACTTGAAATCAAAGATGAACAGGAAGATGTCCTTTCATTTCCAAACATGGAACCAGGAGGTCAAACATCTCTTGTTTCTTGAAAGGCAAAAATCAAAATTTTTTTTCTAAAAGGGACAAATGATCTAAAACAAAACCTGTTAAGTGTGTGATCATAATGTCCAGTACCACCTTGCCTGTACTCACAAATGCTTGCAGCTGGCTGCTCTGCTCTGATGAACGCATCTCATTCTGCCTTGCCACTTGGCTTCTTCCACCTCCTGCCTGATCATATTTTGAAATGTCATTCATGTTATGCAGACCAGTGCACAAAACAAAATTAATTTAGCTCACAATGGCACGTTAATATTATCACTTTTGGCACCATGGAAAACTTATTAACTATAGTCTGTCACAGGCTTCTCAGAGTACACAGTCCAACTACAATGTTGAGAGGAAAAGAATGAGATCAAAAGGAGTTTTATTGGATCACGAGATATTGCAAAAAGTCAAAGTAGCTGAATTTTTCTATAATTACACTAAAATTAGCTCTCTTTCAGCAGAAAATCTGATCCATTTTACAGAACATCCTTTAAAAACTATGTTATGGTACATGATTTCAGTTTTATATATTTTTCTCTATTGATGTGGCATTTGCATTTTAAAGAGGTAGTAGGAAATCTAAACAGTACAAACTATTACTTGTTAATGGATTCTTCAAGGCCCAGGAGCCTAGAAGAAGGAATGAGAGGAAAGGGAGCTAGTTCTGAACACTTTAGTTTCGGGTATCTTTATGTGCTAAATCTCTTTTAATTCTTACAATAACCAGTGAAGAGGTTTTATGTTTGGTATCCCACGCACAAGGAAACTAAAGCAAAGCTCTGAGATCTTCACATTTCCATAGCTCCTGAATGGCACAGGCAGTTTGAACCCAGGTCTATCTGATCCTCAATGCTTCTTGTTCTACAAAACCTTTTTACACCCACACTAAATCCATAGGTAGGAAAAGAAAAGAGGAAATCATAGACCTTACACGAAATGGGCCACATTTTCTTTGTGTTATATGAATTGTAGGTTTCCAGGAAATGATTTTTTACAATTTTAGTTACGCAAACTGGTATTCAATAAAGAAACCAGAATTTGACAACCAAAATGCATAGGAAGCTTAAAAATTTTTTGTGTGAAAATAAGTGTACTGTGGTATTTGTTTTCCTTGTTCAGTATTCAGTGGTATAGTTTTTGATGTCCACCAAGTATGAGATGATGAATGCCTCTTTTGTTTTTAACTATAAGACAGCTTTTTCAAACCTAGGAAGGTATACTTGCCACACTGTGACACTGTGATTTAAAAAGTGATACAGTAAATACTGGGAAGCCTTATTCCTGAGCTTCTGGTAGGCCAGGCAGGGAGTCCAATCTCTTTTGTTGTCAGAAGCGGGCCAAAGGTATTATAGAAAAGAATGGCTGCATTGGCCTCTCCCCAACTCCCAGCATCTCCCTGGAAAAAAACCCCACCCACGCGGGATTTGGCTATTACAGTAGAACATCCAAAGATCGCTAGATTTTTATTGCAATAGAACAAACTTGGCAGTCACCAAAGAGTTTCTTGCAGCAGTCAAGAAAAGGGAAGAAATATTAGATGGTTACTTATAATAAAACTCAGCTGGTATTAAAACCACAAGCTTTAAAAATCTAGGCTTCAAGAAAGTATTAGGATCAATATGATTATGTGATACATCTCAAAGTCGTTTAAAGCCTTTTAACAATGTATTTTCTGCTGCATTAACCCAGGCTATGAATCTGTATTTTGACCCATCCCTTTGTAAGGCATGGAAAATTCATCACAAAATGTTTTCTTTGCCAGTCATGATTTTTTTCCACCTGCATAGATTTCTTAGCTCTTTCCAAATTTCTCAGTTTCCCAGTGATAAGAGTTGTATGATGCTATATAACTCAAACTCTGTAGAAGTAACACAGGAATATTCTAGGTCTTACTTATACAATCTAATTCATTTTGACTTCCTTATTTTCTAATTTCTTATGGGTAGATACTAAATGCTTTTCTGGAATAATATATTGGATAAATTCTGGTGCAAACCTACTAGCTAGATCTAACTTGCAATGGAGACCTACTATGTGTGTATTGTTGCAGGAAAAGTTTTGGAAGGAGAGAAAGAAATGAAATGTGAGTTTCCTCCCTTTTTCTTACAAAGTCATGGTATAGCACTTAGATCTTTTCTGAAAACAGAACATATTGAAATGAATTTTGAAAGAATAGTCATTCGTTTTATCAAACGCATATTTGTGTGTGTATGTGTGTATGCATGCATTTGTTTATGTGTGTGTTAAAAGTGGTCCAATATTATCATCTTAGCCTTCTAAAATGGTTATTCCTGCTTCATAGATTCCCAAATTACATTTACAGATATGCAAATACTTTAAAAACCTACTCCAAAAGCATGTGTATAGAAATAATGTGTATTATAATAATCTGCTCTTTCTATGTAACATATGAAAACATTTTGCTGTATGTCTAATGGCTACCTAATATTCTACCATAGCATTGGAGAATCGACCATATTCTTATTGAGTATCAAGTCTATTTTAGTTTGTGAAATTGTAAGTTAGAGTAAGTTGATGCCCATGAATATGAGTGTCTAGTTTTGATAAAACAGCCAGAGGCTCAACTTGTTAGTACTTGCATTCACAAGAACTCTAAAATGTGAAATTTCACATGTCTGGATCAAATGTTTTGAGGTTAAGTAACCCTCATTAAAATAAAAAAAGTATTTTTTTGACTTGCTACTTTTTTTTTAACAAGATACCAAAGTAGAAAAGTCACCATAACACATGACTTCTTATTATACCTATCTAACTTTGCACTGAAAGCTTGCTACCTATGGGCACTTGCCCGAAAAACTTAGCCTGAGGCTGATATATGAAAACCCACACTGCTAAATTAGCTCCCAAAATTTATCATTGTAGCCCAAAGCTTCAGGAATCTGTTCCCTCTATTTTTCACTGTCAAAAATGGATTACTTTGGAAGAGAAGAAAACCCCAAGTACTGTTATCTTTGTTTGTCAAAGTAATTGGAGAGGGTATGTCCTACTGTGATAGGTCTTATGAAAATGTAGAGAGAGATTAGAAGTGAAGAAAAAGAGAAAGCACACATAAGCCTTCATTTAGATTGATACTACAGCTCTTTTCCTCCTATGGCTTTGCTGTTTAAACACCTTTGATGAATCACAAGGCTGTTAGATCCCATGAGAGATCACCTTGTCTATTCCCTTACCATAAAGAAAGACTACAAATCCATGCTCCAATTCTTATTTTAAAAAATCCTCCAGGGAGGTAGGCTCTTTTAGATAGCTGCTTCAACATTTAGCACATCGAAGAAGGTGGTCTTGGATTTTATTTTTCCCTCCTACATCTGAATATCTTTCTATTTGGGCTAAAATAGACTGGACTAGAGACTTCTACATCATAAGTGCCACAGCCCTTAGGATGGAGGAAGGGGATAATTTGGTTCAGGCTGGGTCCCAGAGGCTTCCAGAACACATAAAAATGTCATGCAAATGTGAGGCAATATTACTAATATTCAGTGATAGATGAACAAAGATAATGTAAATCTTACTTAAATTTATCACGTTTTAAGTGACCCACTATTTGGGGGACAAATATAAATGAAAAGGACTATATGGGACATGAGATATAATCCAAACAAACGCAGGCATTTAAGAAATCTGGGTTTTATAATAGGAAGGTTGACGCACACAAGCTGATGTCAGTAGCAGTTTCCTTTTGGGCACAGATGAATCCTCAGGATCTCAGAATAGGTTTGAATAACTTATGTCAAATGGAAATCTTTGAGAGCATTTAGCTTGCCATTTACAAAGTCTTTGTTTAGTGATGCCAGAATTTGCATTTAGGAAGAACTTTTTCCTTCTGAATCCTGAAGTCAAGTGCACACGATTTCTTGCGGAAGGAAGGGAGGCACACGGAGCGTTTCCTAGGGAACGCTACCGGGCGGGAGGGTACACGGAGATTGGGAAGGGTGGAGGGGCGTGGCGGGTCAGCGCCGGGACTCAGAGAGGAACAGCTGACTGCACTCTCTGCCCGCGCGAAGCTCCAGGCCTCTGCTTTCTTCCCCTCGCCCAGCACTCTAACTAATGGTGGGGCAAGCGCTCTGTGCTCCACTTAGAGCAGATCACAGCGTCTCAGGCATCATCTTCCTGCAGAAATTACACATGATGAAGCAGTTTCTGCTGCCACTTATTTAGATTCTTGCCCGGGGCACTGAATTTGTTACGTGCTGAACAGGAGGATCTGAAAAAAAGATTTGATCCTTTCCATTGTGTACTAGATTTTTCCATGAATTTAACCCCTGGTGACTGGTATAACACATCCTGGCGAATCCTTATTTCACACTCAAACCAAATGCCCCAAAGAGGAACCTTGTTAAAATTCAGCTATATTCCAATTCTCTCTTGTCCTGGGGTTCAGTTCTTCTGTAAGTGGAGTAGCAGACACTGTGATAATCTCCTCTCCTCTACCATGCCTAGAGGAAGAACTAGAATTCAAACTGCAAATATGCTATTTATGTAAGCATCTTTGTGATCATGATTAACTCTTCAGGACAACCCCCAATATATTTATTAAAAAAGAATGGTTACATGGTACATTTCTTTCATAGGTTAATTACCAGATTCTTTATACTTTTTTTGAATATTTCTTCACACCCAAAACTAGGAGGTTGACCAATTCCCTACTCTAAAGGAATTCAGAAGTTGAATAAATAATAATTAGTGGGAACTCTGAAATAAGACAAACTTTTGATTTAAATTTCTGGGCATTATTTGCTAACTGTGTGATTTTAGAGAAGTTTATTAGCTTTTGTAGTCTTAGTTATAACATTTAAAAATTTGGGTTAGTAATATCTATAATATTGAGGTTTCATAGAGCCAATGTATTTAATTATTTCACATTTAAATTAAATTGCCTTTTTTTCTCAAAGGAATTGATCAGCAACTGGAACCACAAAATTAGGACAGTTTTGAAGAGGGAGCATAGCCAGCAGGTAGAGGAGGCGGGGTTTGGGGGCATGTGATGGTGAGAATCAAGGTTTAATCAAGGTCTTTAGAAATCACCAGATAGAGATGCTGTCGATACAGGAAACCAGGTCTAGTGCCAGCTGATTGAAACAAGGCTTTGAAAATCGGAATGAAAAATGTTAACTTATGCTGCTAAAATTCAGATCTCACATAAGAAGTGTTTAAAAATTTAGCTAAGTTATATGTGAAATTGGGAAAAATAATTCCCTTAAAGATCACATGAAAGCTTCCAAGCAGGAATGCTACACATTATTCTTCAAAATATTAAATATTTGGATTTGATAGAAGGGTACATTGGAGACCAAATAACATGCATTTAAATAATTATCTGATTTTGTAAACTGTTCATGCTTTTCCTTTCATAAGAGGTGGGAGTTTGAAATAGAAATCTAAGCAAATAGTAAGTACTCTATTCAAATTGTAGTACTTTATAGGGAAGCACTCATTGTTGGCAGCTTTATTATTCTTTAAAATTCATAATGACAAAAATAGGCAACTCTGCAGAACTCAGTATCTAATCTTTGCTAAGCGATGTTAATAAACTACTGCATTATAAAACATAGGCTTAGAAAACTTGAAGCATGCACAAATATTATGCTTTCCAAAGAATTTTTCCTTATATTCAAGGAAACCTAACTAGATTCTCTTTGGAGAACATTAGAATGGTTCATTAGTCTCTCATGTTTTAGGTGTAAGATAGGATGCTGTACACTACGTTCATCACCCTATCTGGTAGAAGTAAATGTGATGAAAGAGATGGAAGCGCTTACTTTTCTTTCCAGAAATTTTCAGTATAGAGAAATGGAATAAAATGGAGAGACTTGAAAGCAGAAACAACTGAACCCTATGTGGGATCTTTCATACATATCTATGTCATGAAAAGAAACATCCAGAGAATTTAGGAGCAAGTAGCTAAGAGACTTGGGATTAGGGAGTGGCGTGCAGGCAGGCTGCTGCAGCATTTCTTTTACAGAGCATGGTGGCCTTGGCTTAATGGTAATCAAGGGAATGAACAATAGAGCGTGTGTAACTATGTGTTCACAGACTATGACATCATTCCCAGTAAGGACCCTGTCACCTTATTTAAAGGCAAGTCAACAGGATGGACAAGTACCTGTGGAGTCAGAGCAAAATCTGAATCTCAGCCCTCCTGCTATTAGCTACATGGCCCCAAGCAACTCCAACTTCTCTGAGTTTCAGATTCTTTGTCTGAAAGTTGAGTATGGTAATGGTGCCCACCCCATGGAGGTCTTCTGAGGAGTAAATGCTCTCACACACTCGGCATGGTGACAATGTCATACAGACATTTGGGAGGAAGAGTTTAAGACATGGCTAAAGGAAAATTTGTACCATACTGATTTTCCAGGTTGGATAGTATTATGTACCAAAAAGAAACAAAACAATTTTTAAACTAGTAGTAGGCAATCCTCCTGTGACACTCAGGTTCCACAGCCTTTGTTATTTCCAAACATGGCCTTGACATAAACAAAGAATTAGTATGGTACTTCTCAAAATGACAATGACCTTAAAGAGAAGCATTGGTTTATACCAAGAAAGCAATCCACAGGCTGCTTTCTGCATTTCTTGTTTGTGATTTAGGTTGTCCAAAAATATGTTCTAAAATCAAAACATAAAACTCCGGACTTATTTTAATATTCTAACTTCTATTTTTTGACACCGGGATACAATTAAGAAAGACTACTCTTGACACTATGCTAATTCCTGAAAGACGTTTTTTCTCTGTTTTTAAATATTAGCAGAAAGTGAAAATTCTAGGAAGCACCTTGTCATCATATTGATTTACTCAAGTAGAAATAATAGCTTAAAGTAAAGAGCAGTTGGTTTACTTCTGGTAAATAACAGCCACTGTCCACATACCACAGTATTTGCAGTTTAGTGGATGAGAAGACCTTGACTAGCGGTTTTTTGAGCTTTCTTTTCTAGCCTCTGCTATGTACAAATGTTCATCTCTGCACGCTACTATTATTGGAAGTGGAGAAATTTGTTCTTGCATATTAACTATGAGAAAACAAATGCCAACATAAAAAGTGCTTTTAGAAAGGATGTTGGAAGTATAGTCTTGTTCTAGAGTGGAAAGTATCACCACACCCAATGTTGCCTTATGTGTGTTGTAAGCCAAACTACGTGTTTTGGCCTGAGCTGAATTTACTGGCTCTGGGTTCTATTGCCCAGTTCTCTGGTATGGAGTCTGCCAACTCCTGAAGCCAGGAGCAAGACCTCCTAGTGAGTCCCTTGCCGCATATCCTTGGCTCACAGTTTTTCTGTGGCTTCCCACAGGAGGAAAATAGCTGCATATTAGTGATTTAGGGGACATTTAAAGTGGAGCACAAGATAAGAACAGAGGAGAGAGGAGATAAGGCCAGTAGGGAGATAAAGAATACCAGAGGGTGTTTTATATGCAGTATACTGAGAGAGAATTCCTCCAGCCAACAAAAAAGCTTTACCTTCAGGAATTTGAAATCTGGGAAAGGTGAAAAGAAGTGATAAAGATATTGAGAATGACACTGGCCCTACAGCAAGAGCAAAAAGACTCAGACACTTTTAAACGATCCTGGAAAATGATGGATTTTTTTCCCCTATACAATCCAGAAAGTGAATTGCTATTTTATGTATCTAATTGTTTGTATTAGAAATGTATTTGATCTCAGACAGAGCTGTGTTTGAAAAATGACTTTTAAATTTCAAGCACATTTGTATGTAATCTATTTTGCATTTCAAAGCTCAGGAAGTTCACAAGATTTGGAATCAGAGTTCTATACTTATTTGATTCACACCATACTTCTAAGAGCTAACTACTGTGATATGCAAACCTGTCTTTACCTGTAGAGAAGAACAAACAGGTAAACAAGGTGCCTATTTATGTTATAGCAGCATGTAACTATGTTCCTTGTACAAGGAATATGTATAAATGAGGTACCAAGTATAGGGTACAGGAAAGATAATATACAGCCAAGGTCAGGATCAAAGTGATACTGGGCACTATCAATGATGCTAAGGAAATGAAAGAAAAGAAGATAAACCCCACACAGTAACTATCACAATGCATTGCTAACTAGACTATTATCTGGTGTCTTAGTAAGTTTAGCTTTAAAACAAACCAACCACGATTCATACATATGACCCAGAAATTCCAGTAGAAATGATAACATATGTCTGTAGAGAGCTGTCCAAGTATACATATTTAAGAAAGCTTTTTTCATAATAATCCCAAACTCAAAAGTCTTAACTTTGGAACAGAATACTACTCAGCAATAAAAAGCAGTGAAATAAACTACTGTATGAAACTAAATACAAAATATAAAAAAAAAATCCTGCTGAATAAAAGGAACTTGACACAAAATAATATGATTCTTTTCACATGTAGTTCCTCAATAGGCAAGTTATGTACAGTGATAAAAATCAAAACAGGGGCCAGAGCCAGGCGTGGTGGCGCACGCCTTTAATCCCAGCACTCGGGAGGCTGAGGTAGGAGGAGCGTTGTGAGTTCGAGGCCGGCTTGGGCTACAACGCGAGAACAAGGCCGGCCTGAGCTACAAAGTGCGACCCTGCCTCAAAAAAAAAAAAAAAAAAAAAAAAAAAAAAAAAAAAAAAAAAAAAAAAAAAAAAAAAAAAAAAAAAAAAAAAAAAAAAAAAAAAACCAGGACTGGGAGTTTGGCTCAGTGCCTTAAGCGCCTGCCCTGGCAGGCGCGAGGTTGTGAGTTCAATCCCCGGTGCCGGGAAAAAAACAAAACAAAACAAAATAAAACAGGGGCCAGGTACTATGGTACACACCTGCTATCCCAGCACATGAGAGGTTGGGGCAGGAGGATCCCTGAGTTCAAGGCCAGCCTGGACTACATAATGAGGACCTCAAAAAACCAATCTAAACCAAAACAAAAATCTTCAAAAGTTTCCTTTAGGGGCTTGGGCCAGGGATTGACTGGAAAGAGGCCTGTGAAATTATTTTTTGAGGTAAGAAATGTTCTTTAACTTAATTGGCAGGGTTAAATTATAGACTGACATCTATAATTGACAAGACCCAATGATCTTATATCTGTGCATTTTATTGCATGTCATGTATGTCGATTAGCAATGTCTTGATATAAATGTCCAGAAAAAACCAATTATTTAACCTTACGAATCACTATAGTATGAAGACAGACTGCAGGAAAATTAATCTTAGATTTCTTAGCCTAAAAGAACACAGGCTAGTAGAAAAAAATCTTTGGAATCAGAAAAACTGGTGCTTTAAATTCTAAGATCTCATCAGGTAGTCATGAGCCTTAAGCCTGGCTTTACATCTGTGAAAGGAAAATCTTATTGCTGAACTTGTATCAAGAGGTTTGTGTAGTAAAGAGCATGGTCTTGGAGATAAGTGCCATGACACTTTGAGTGAATATCCTGGACTTTTCAATCAGTGTCAAACTTTTTGGAAGACATTCCCAGTCTACCCCTGTGCTTTTTCAAATGAGGTCCCAGACAACCTGTAACATCAAGCTTCCCTGACTAGTTTCAGGGCTTGAAACTCTTTAAAAAATGACTTTGTATTATCCATCTCCCTGTCCTTTTTCCATCCTACTCAAGTCTTAAGAAACCGTTAATATATATATTTTTTGTCTATGAATTTCCCTACTATGATTTATCAGTGTTTCTACATTTATCAGTACTTCATTCCCTTTTATGACTGGATAATCTTCTATTATGTAGATCTATTACGTTTTCTTTATCTACTCATTAATGATGGACACTTAGACTGTTTCTACCTTTGTCTATTGTGAGTAATGTTGCTATGAACATCTTGTGTAATTGTGTGTATGTGTGTGCATGTGCATATATTTTAGATATATACTTAGTGCAGTTGCTAGGTCACATGGTGATCCTGTTTAACATTTTGAGAAAATGTATCACCATTTTCCAAAGTGGCAACATCATTTTACAACTCCACTAGCAATAAATGAAGATTCCAGTGTTTCCACATCCTTGCCAACATTTGTTATGGTAATGTTTTTTTCTTAGCAGAGCCTGCAACTTTGAGTTCATTTGTATGGTGTCTGAGGTTCGAAGAGTTCAAAGGTGTCCAGTTGTTAGGGGCATCTTCCCCTCAGACCTGCTGGGCCACCGCTTGGTCTTTGTGAAAACTTTTCACACCCCAAGACTCTTGCTCATGAGATGGAGGTATAGACAATCTTTCTTCCATGACAAAGTCTGGAAATGCATTCAGAACCCTGAGGTTTGTCTGTTTCTTCAGGGATAGATTAAATCTAGAGGTCAGAGCAGTGATTTTTTTTTTTAAAAATGAGGATTTTAAGAAAATGAGGATTCTGATCAGTGTTTGCAGTATCAAAAATAACTGATACTTATTGAGAGATTATCTGGTGCCATGTATCTGAGTGCTTTACATGAATTACATGATAATTCATTACACACGAATTATCTTATTTAGAATGGAGACAAGTTATGGAGATGAGTTACATTAACCCCTTTTGAAGAAAAGATTCAGTGAAGAGCTCAAGAGCTCCCCAGGAGTAAGGGTAGTCATGGTTGAACTCAAGAAATTTGAATCCACAGACAAAGTATCATTCCATCCTGCAGTTCTGTCTCGCCATTAATTTTTTTGGGGTAAGATTACTTTATCTACCTTATTCACCATTAAATTCCCATACACTAGCACAATTTCTGGCTTACAGAAGGGGCTTAATAAAATATGATAAGTAAAAGAACAGATGCATAAGATTTGGAGCATTTCACAATGAGTGTTCATTATCAGAACGGATTTAGTTGTGTTTAAAGCAACTAAGTTAGTGTTATGACTTGTGTCTAGATGTCCCCTAAAGCCTCACGAGGTCACAGGTGAAGCTTTTTCAGAGGTGGCTGGATTCTAGAGCATGTGATGCTGGGATTAAGGGTTTGTATTAATCCACTGAGTGGTTTGGCATATTTCTGGGTGGGATTGAGGGTGCTTTACCCTGGGTGTGAAAGCTACCTGCCCTAAGGGAAGGTAGCCTGGATACCATTTAAATGGACAGAAAGAATCTACAACTTGTCACTTACAGTGTGATACCTCCTGCCTGCCATGAGCTGTTTTCTCCTTTGCAATGCCCCTCTGCCATACCACCCTCCCTTGGAGTCAACCATGAATTGCGACCTGTGCAAACTGAGCTAAATAAGCCTTTCCTCCTTTAATTTTGGGTGTGAGGTATTTTGTCTCAGCAACAACAAAAGGCAGTTTATATTGTGTCTGCATCTGCTGCCCCCTTCTCTCCTAAATTACTTAAACCCTCGTGTGTTGGTAAGTCCTTGTTGCCCTGCCTCATTCTGTAGTGTAACTCAACTTAATCACTGACTTTTCCTTTAATTGTGGAGTAACAGATTGTAATGGATGAAAATTTTCACAATACAAACGTTTTGTTTGCTCAAAGATAGGTAGGATAAGGTAAAAATATTTAATTTGAAGGTTTACAAACAAGATAATAAAAAATTGTTCCAAAACATGATGATTACATTATAAAAGGTTCAAATGTGTGGAAGACAGAGCAAGGCATTTTCCTACATTACTTCCTACACAAAATTCTCTTCAATATTTCAAAAATATGGAAAATCAGACAGACAGAAGATTGTTGTTTATATCATTTTCTTGTTCTCCTTTTCTATTTGTTCCCAACTCTTACTTCTCATTTTTTATTCTGTCAACCTACATACATGAAATTCACCTTCTAAACTATTTTGTTCTGCTTCATTTAAAATTTAACTGAAAATTCTTCTTTGGATAAAATGAAAAACTAACACCTACACTGGCTTCTATTTAAAAATGTCAATTTCCTTGGCTCTACCTGTATTGAAATTTATATATCCCAATGAGAATTTTTCCCCATAGTAGTCTATTTGAGAAACCATGGAAAGATGATAATGTTCAGAACATTTTGATCAAAGTCAGACTATAAGCTTCCAAAGAAGGTTCAACACTTTTCTGCGGTGATTAAACCTGTTTTAGTCAAATATCAATTCATTATCTATTTCTGTCTTTAAATAGTTTTTGACCATTTCTATGGGATTTACCATTTAAAGACAAAGGCAAATCACTACTGAATAGAATAGACAAAAAATGTATCCTATTGTACACTGAGAAAGATAGTCCAAGAGGAGACTGGAATCCCTGTGTTTGGAGCTAAAGTATAAGCAGTAAAATAGGAATAGTTGGGTGTCCTTCAAAAATGATTTCCTTGAAGATGATAGGAATGATACATGTTTTTTTTTTAAATTCTTATCTCATTTCCATTTGTTCAACCAATTAAAAATATGTGTTTAAGCAGCATTTTAGGCACGCTGCTATGTACTGGGGTTAAAAAGTTAAACAAAATAGGTAATTTCCTTATACACTGAACATTATCATCTTTCCATTGTTTCTCACGGAATCAGACAGACTTTGGTCTAAATCCTTGCTGTGTTGTGTATTTTTTGTGTGGTAGTGGGAAAATTGCATTACTTAATATGTAAAATAAGAATATGAGGAATGGCCCTATAGGGGTGCTCCAGTATTATATAAGATAATATATGGGAAGGCTGTAGAGTGTTTGGTACAGAGGTAGGCCTGGCTTTCCTGTTCCAACTCTAGATTTTGGGCAAAACAAGTTTTATAAGCTTTATTCAGTGTCACAAGTCTAGATTTGTCAGTCTGGTACTTAAGGGACAAATCACTGTTAGTTGTCCAATCTTATTTCTCAAAATATCCATTCAAGCTTTCACTCTTCCCTTACTTGGACCTGTCATTGGTGATGATAACTCTGTTTGTGCTTACAGATCTCTCTTTTTATACTTTTGGAAGCTTTCTTAGTTTCTTTCTACTTGTTCAAATTCTACTCACTTTTATTGATTATCTCATTTTCCCCCAACTATTCCATAGAATTTCCCTAAAACATAGTATTTGTTTATTTGTTGTAACTCTTATTGGTTCTTTTTTGCATTGCAAAATTTTACTATTATCAACTATGTTCATGTTTTATATACTCTTCTTTTATATTTACCAGATATTTAATATATTTTAAATGAATGGAATTTATATTCTATTTAATGATTTTAAATGGAAAGAACAACTTCCCTACTTTCGTTGAACTCACTAGGATTCATGAGTAAGTAATAGCATGTTTGTGCTAATGAACATCTCTGAATTTTAAAACTTTGCATTCTGGATAAGAATTTATGCTAAGAATTTATGAAATAATGCCTTTGTGAAGAAACAAAAACTTTGTAACTATTTACTATATTTTTGTTGTGTTGTATTCATTTGTAACAATAGATAGGCAGATAGATAGATAGATATCTGTTGAAAGCTATTAAAAAGAAACCAATGAAATGTTAAGGGTCCTAAAAGTAAACCACAGCTAAGAAAAACTAATGGGCATTAGGATTTCGCATTGAATGTAACTTATTTGCTACAGTTTGAGGCTGAGAGGACCAAGAGAGGCTAAAGAAGAGTGTTTGGTGAAATAAAAGGCATGGGCTTGAGAACTGTGTTTGAATTTTAGTTTTAGCATTACTTATGTGAACTTGGACAGATTGCTGAAACTTACCGTGGTCTCAGTATACACCCATCTCTAATTTATAAAACAGATTTAATAATGCCACTTTTCAAGGATGTAGTGAGAATAAATTTTTGTTAGTCCATAGCAGTCTCTCAACAAATGGTGATTACCATTTACAGTTACAGCTTAGGTAATGACATTAAAGTAAATTTTAAAGAAGATCAGCTTTAGAAAGAAGGGAGGCACAAGCGTTTGGTAGTTATTTCTGTGAAGAGAAGGTGGATCCAGTAGGTTAAAGTGTGACAGTGGGGGAAGAAGGAAGGTAGTCACTAGCCATTTCACAAATACCAACATTCACCTCCTTTTAATTCTGGCCTTAAATGAGTCTAATTTATATTATCTTTCTAAAAAATTCACAATAAAAATAGTAAATTTTTGTTTAGTAACCCAATAAAGCAAAAATTTGGATTTTTCAGTATCTGAAATTATACTACTATATAGTTCAGATATTCCAGGTTGTTTAGTTTTTCACATGTTTTTAGAAACCATATCATAAAATGGACAATGTTTATTATGCATTAAATATAATTGATGGTTCAAATTCTGATTGAAGACTTAGAGTCAAGTAAATCATATTTATGACCACAGATATACAGTTATTATAAAACACATCTTTAGTTTCAGAGCAGTTTAAAGGGAAATCAATGTGTTCTCTCTCTCCCATAAAATAGACACATAGCTACTATATACACTAAAATTTATCATAGTCTTCGTAAAATAATTCAACATTAGTAGGTCATATCTACTTTGCTATGAAGTGGACCCAACAACAAATATTTTAGGAATGGTAGAACTGATTCATTGCCATTTTCCTTTGGTTAGTTTTACATATCACAAGAGGAATTTTGCAGTTAGATGATTAAACTAAACCATAAGCTCTGTGTCTATTGTAGAAGCAGGATGAAAAGGAGGGTTCTGGAAAGGAAGGTGATACTGAATAAACCTTTACAAAAAGAAAGGGAAAAAATAATTTTTATATCCATCACCTAAAACAATAGCAGCAATGACTTTGCTCTGCATCTATCTTACCTCTATCTTTACAGAAATAAACCAAAACAGCAAAGATATGTTCAACCATTTTCAGTGTTTGGTGCCAGGACACTGTGCTGATAGGTTTTCAGAATACTTGGGACTTCATTTATGAAATAAAGCACAATTATTACTATTGTTAATATGGACTTTAAAGAGGGTGTTTTGAAATATTTTTCACAACCAAAATGTTTTGGCATCCTTACTTTGTGCTTGCTTCTATGATCAAACTTTGTTTCTCAGTGGAAAATAGACATGTTTGCTTCTTTGACAGAGCTTACAGTCTAGTGAGGAAGATGGACAATGGACAAGCAAACAGAAACAAGTATGCCTTCCTTAAATGTCAGGGAGGTAACTGAACATCTTTACTTGCTGCATTTCCTGAATGTTATAGACTGTGAGTGACAAGGAAGGTTTTTATTGGCACCATGCTTAAAGTTCTAGCAATTAACCTTGTACTACTGTTTCCAGAGAATTCTTTGACTGGAGATTATCTGAGAGAATGAGTCACCATCTAACTACAAAATGTACTTAGAAACAACAGAAGTTCTTTTAATAATCCTTGGTCATGAAGGTACCCTAAGGAATAACTAACTCATTTCAAAGAAGTATCAAGTAATTCACCATAGAAAGCTAAAAAACTTTTGCCATTTGATTGAATATGTATTCTCCAAATGCTTCCCTGTGAAGTAAATTTTTTTCTAATTGGGCTTAAAAATGTGAAGTTTTCTTGCAAAATTGATTTTCCATTAAGTTACTAAAGTAGTTTCTCTTCCCTTCTGCTTGGGTACTAATTAAATTATGTCCCAACTTATTTTAATTCAGCAATCAATTTTTTTCTCATTTGCACTGGATTACAAAATCTCATTTAAAAATCACTTTTTAATGAATTCCACCCAAAGTAGAGGTGATAGATTTATTCTCTAATGGAGACAAAGCAGTGATGGTCAAGTCATGAGAGCTTACAGTGCTAAAAATAAAAAAGCAAATAAAATGTCTCGGTTGTTTTCTGGTGGCTTCTATTTCTTATGCTGTTTTAGAGACGAGCCAGTAGTGGAAGGCATAGGGTTTTGAAACAAGGAATGATAAACAAAATGCTAAAGTAAAAAGAGTCTAAATCCTTTATTTTTATTTTTTGTACTAGGGCTCGAACTCACAACCTCACACTTGCAGGTAGGCGCTCATGCCACTGAGCTAAATCCCCAGCCCAGAGTGTAAACCCTTCAATGTATCTGATGATTGGTGTAGGACTGACAACAATTTCTACCAATTCATAAAAATTTATGAAAAGAGAAAAATGGTCATAGCTGTTGACCATAACATTTGAAATCATTAGGTAAAAATATTAAATGAATGAGTTACTCTGAAAGTAAGATGGGGTTTCAAGTTTGACTTGTGGGTGACATGAATAATTAAAAGAAAATCTAAAAAGTTCAACACGGACATCTTGAGGCTCTACATATTGGAAGACTTTTGCAAATAGAAGAAGTCCATAGAATGATAGATTATACAGGATGTTTTTGATGTCATATACTGATAAGAAAAATTGATAAAACTGTTCCATATGTCATCACCTCTTAAAACCCATAGGACACATTTGTATCTTAAATAAGGGAAAGATCAAACTATCTCCAAGGTCAAACTCTACCTTCACATGTCAGAATTGTTCCATAGGGAGATGGGAAGAGGAAATGGTCAATTACAACATAAACCAGTGAGAGAGAGAGAGAGAGAGAGAGAGAGAGAGAACAAATAAACCTAAACCAGTAAGGTGGCCTCGATTGTATTAATTTGAGGAACATTATTAAACCAAATGAAGGCTTCATCAGCACCTAGAATCTAGTAATAGGAAGTATGCCTTTGTTGTGGTTTTCCCAGGCACAGTTTATCTCTTCTACATTTCCCTTCTTTTTAAACATGCTTAGAAAGTTCCAAATGAGGCTCTCACACTACCCATGCTCTTTCCCATTTAATTTGCTTGCACATTAACTGATCACTGAAACAATGCTTTAAATTACGCAATTGTTTCATCTGACAAATTTCATTGCTGTCAACTTTCTGGTAACAAAATCTTACCCCATCCTATCTAAATAGAAATGTTAGATCTCGGTGGTTCTGCTATAACCTGCTTAAATCCAAGTCTCTAACTGAACCTACTATGGTGTGCTAGCCAATCTTATCAAGCTGACTGGATTCAGGGACTCCTGGAGAGGGGATTGGGTCGCAGGGGTACCATGCTTAGTGCAATGATCCCTGTATGTTGATAGCAGAATGCACTGTTAGGGTGTGGAGACAGGGTCACTGGACCTTGTATTTCCCCTGGGTACTCTTCTTCTATGCTCTGCTTCTTGGTCACCATAAGGTAAGCAACTATGCTGTATCATGACTTTTTGTCATGATGTTCAACCTTACTCCAGACCCACAGCAGTGGCATCACCTGTCTATGGGTTGAAACCCCTGACCTGAAGCCAAATGAACCATTTCCTCCTTTAAGTTAGGAGTATCTAGTGTTTCATCCCAGCAATGGGAAACTGACCAATGCATATAGTTTATGGTTCCATTTCTAGATTCCGAAGTAATTCCTTGAATTATTTTTTCCAATTTTGTTTGGTATCATACAACTTATGGTATTTGAAATCATATTTAACAATGTTAGATAAAAGAAAAATGAAAATAATAAATAAATTGATCATGTGAAATGGAATACATTTCTTTAAAATTGTGAGAACTAAAGTCAATACAAGACTTCAATTTATTCACATAATTATAATTTTCTGCAGTTAATGGACAGTAGCATGAAAACAGAGCACAACTTATTGAGAATAAGTCTTTCTTCAGATTTCATATAAAATTGAAATCTTATTTCTGTTACTATGAGAAAGTTTCTATGTGGGTCTAGTCAACTAGAGATACTTTCCAAGATAGACTTCTATTTTATGATGTTTCCTATGCCATATTAAAGGAAAATAACCACTCAATAGAAAACAAAATGTATCATTTCTGGATTTCTAAAAATGTAATGGTGCTTATTGTTTTTCATTAAACATTTCCAGAATCATCCAATAAGCATAATAGTAGTGAGAAAAGAAGAGAAGTAGATACAAATAGGAAAATAAAAAGGAGAGAGAGAATACAGAAAACAAAGATGGACCAAGGAAAAATAATGGGAGAGTCCTCACTGGTTGAACAGTTACTGCATACCAGACTCTATACAATGTACTTTAAGAAGAGGCTACATAATGTTAGGGTAAGGTTTGCAAGATGGCTTTTTAGAGAGTGATAAGTACAAGATCTCAGCTGGTAAATGGATCAGTCAGTACTGAAATCTAGCAACGTTTGACCTTGAGCCTGAGCCTTTTCCCAGAAATCAGTGTAGTGGCAATAAACAAAAATTAGAGTGTGGAGGACAAAACAACAACCCAAAATGCTATGCAAACAGGAGCAGTTAAAAACTCTTAGCATACTTGCAGGAATATGGTGCTGTCTAATAAATATCATGGTCAGTAGTTTTGAATAATTTAGGTGATGAGAGTCTCAGGTGAGAAGTCCTCTTATTCTTAATATAGGTGACAAGTCTCAGGGAGAGATGAAAAAGGAAGAAATAAAAAAACAGGAAAGCAAGAGTGAGAAGAAAAGTGTGATTCTTTCTGAGTATTTACCTTACATTCTGTTTTCTAGAGTCCAACCTGTCAGTTTTGTGTTAGGTCTCAAACCCAAAGGATTATTGAAAGACAAAAATGCTTGACTGTCTATATTCTCCTAACTCAGGTAAGAATGTGTTCCATTTTTCAGAAACCCACTGAATGTGACCTTGGAATCTCATAGCATGGATAGTTACTTGGGTAAATGTAAGTATGGTGTATCCTGGACAGGTGGGCATGGGAAAGTACAAGTGAGTCAAGTTCTGATATTCAACCAATGAACTGAAATCCAGTTAATAAGCATCATTTGGTAATTAAATATTAGTTATGACGCCACTTTATAACCTAGTCATGAGAAATTTACAAAGTCAAACATTTCAACAAAGTATAAAAAGTTCAGTGAAACGTCTCACTACCTTGTTAAACATTATGGTTGAATGAATGTTTGTCTTCATACAGTGGCTGGATTTAATGTCAGCGTTTGTTCACCCACAGGGAAGAACCACTTATAAAAGTCATAAAATTGAAAATAGTGTTTTTTCTTGAATATCCACAATAGACTTGACTCTATCTCAATATTTGAGTATTAATTTTAACTAACCTCTTTGAAATATATATATTTACTTCTTTGGAATATTGCATATTTTCTTCCAAAAAGAAAGAGGTTAAGTGAAATAGTTTTTATTTTGCATAGCTAGATAATTTTTAGAGCACAGTCAAAACTCATTATCAGTGTAACGATCAGCAATGCTGATCCAAACCTTACTTCATATATGGAGTATAAAGTTAGTAACTTTAGATGATTCAGAGGACTTGTTTTTGTACCAGGAATTGAACTCATGACCTTGTAATTGCCAGGAAGGTGCTTGTGACACTGAGCTAAATCCCCAGACCCTCAGAGGATTCTTAGATAACAAATTTTGTTGAATTTCTCTGAAGGTTTGGTCTACTCCCTGTTCTCTCTGGTGGCCCCAAAGTGATGTCATATAAGTGAAATTTAGGAATCCTAAATGACAATGGCTGTTTGCAATCTCTGGGGTAATTACAATCACAAGCCAAGATTCAAAACAAGTGGCTGGAAAAGGAGTTACTTTAGGAGTTTGGATAAGTTAAGCATTGTTTGCTTTTCTGGTCTTGACCTGCTGAGCCATTCATGTAGAAAAATGCCAGGACCAGGCAGGCATAGCATAACCAAATAGAATTGATTATTATGGAGCTTAAATGCATGAAGGATATTGAACTTCCTTTTTTAAATCACACAAAAGTACTGGGCTAAGCTATTAAAACCAGAAAAATCAAAGTAAGGAGTACTATAAATATGTGAGTCATTTAAAAAATGGATTTAATATCAGCCTTTGTGAATTACATTTGATGTTTCACCCATTATGTTCTGAATATCTGCAAGAGAAACAATGAACTATCGGCAATATGCAGAAATAATCAAGGAAAAAGTGCCATTTTATTTCTATATGATAGCACCAGAAACTGCAGAAAACAGTAATTATGGAAAAGTACAAAGAAGGGATGATTTTTCATTTTTTAAAGAAGTAGGGAGTGTGTATACACGGCAGTTTGTAAGCTTTTAGAAAGAGTTTGTATGTCCACGTACAGAAGAATTGTTAATAGCAAGTGCATGAATATCTCTGTTTTCTTTTAAATAACACCCAGGAGACATATATACTTCTTAATGAGGCTATAAAATCTACCTGACCCTATTTTGCCAGCTGTCAACAGAGGCCCCCATCATCTTTTGTAGACAGTGTCTCTTGATAGGTTAGTGTGTGAGCAGTGACTGGCAAGCACAGCTTGTCATAATAGAAATGCTAACGATTTCCTTACCTCTTCCTTCTCAGCACTTTGCAGGTCGCGCCATTCCTCAGTTACGTGGCCAAAATCCACAGTGTTCATTGGGACTTTGAATTCTCCGATAATGTCATGCTTGGAGAAACGGTCAAAATCATATACGGCCATCACCAGAGTTTTGCCACCCAATTCTGAGTAGGGCACCTTCATAAAAGACATGAATATATATCTGGTCACAGAAATGCTTAAAATCTGCTACTTTTTTATGGTATTTAAATTTAGCATATTTGTTAGAGAAACATTAGGAAGATTTCCTCTACTTAAATTCAGCCTTTTAACTGACTACTTGAAGTACTTAAGAGTATATGAGAGCTTGCCATAGTGATTTATCACTTTATACCTAGGTTCTAGAAATTGTTGGTATTAATGATAGATCCTACTATCAATTATGCTGTAAACACATTGAGATTGATAAAGAACAAATAAGCCAATTGCATTGGACTATATAAATTTCTCTCGTAAAATATTTTGTTACTTGTTATGGTTGTGTCTAGATGTTTCCCACATATGGGCATAGGTGGGGCTTTTTCAGAGGTGGCTGGATCTAGAGTGTGTGATGCTGGGATTGATTCATGATGAAATGCTAGGATCAAGGGCAGTAGAATTAAGGGTGTGAGTGCCACCAACCCTAAGTATCCTGGATCAGCTATATGGAATAGAAAGAGCTGTGGTTGGCCCTTACTTGTTTTTACTTTGCAAGCTGTTACCCACCATGAATATTTCCTCCTCTGCAATGCCTGTCTACCATGCCACCTTGCCTTGGAGCCAGTGGATTATGAACCAAAATCTCTATGATTGTGAGCTAAATAAACCTTTTCTGCTTTAATTTCGGGTGTCAGGCATTTTGTTTCAGCAAGAAGAGAAGAGTAAGACATTATTGTTATAAGTTGCAGTAAGTTGTACTGTAAGGGTATCACTTAGCAGTAGATAACTTGTTTCAGAAGTTCCACTAACTCTTTCAAGACTGTGAGCACCACATTTTAATGAAGCAGTGACTTCTTAAATAATATGCTAGGAACTGAAATAATGAAATTCACAAGGTGCCTCACCTACTCTCTAAAATAATTTGCTGATTGACATGAACTGACTAGAAAATTGATGTTTTGAATATCAGACATTCATTATAATATGGATCGTGAAGTTCATTTGTAGGTATGACACTCTTTAGGATGAACAGTGGCAAAAGGCCAAGAACTGATGAATTCTCCAGCTGTTCAAATATATCTGGGACAGATGCTATGGGTTGGGAAGTTTATTAGTGACATTTTTAATATTCAGGGAAAAGCAGTGCAATCCAAGTAAGCTACTGTTCAGTAACTGGCTAGAAATGTCTAATTAAGAAATTGTTTAGACTTGTATTAAAGGTTTGATCAATTTTCATACACTTCGTATTTTGCCAGTGTAAATGGCTGTCATATGCTCCAGCAAACATTTCTCAATTAACTCTAGATAGTAAGAAGGGAAGAAAGAATATTCAACTATATATGTTTAAGTTTTTCAATGAGTTTATTTTCAGTCATTTATCATGCTTGGAGTCTGATTATTTTATTAAAATACTATTATTTTATTGAAATACTCATTTATTAAAACTAGGCATAATGTTTTTTCTGGTTTTTAGAAGGAATCTAAAACACCTCCAGATGGTGAATTTCAAAGGAAGAAATAAAATTTAGAGATAGATAAATCCTTAAATTTCATTGTATTTCTAAAATCTCTCTAGAGTTTCTGAATATATTGAAATAACAATGGTCAGAAACGTGGGTTTGGGATTAGGGATACGAGGGCTTCCCACTTTCTAGCTGGAAGACTTGGGTCAAGTGAGAAAACCTTAATCTGTGTATTAAACTGTGATAATACATACATCAGGGTGCCATTTGGAGGACAATTAAATACATGTAAAATATCTACCATATAGTAGATACTTAGGACATATTTATTATTGATTGATTAATACCTCCTTTAGGCAGAGATATGTTTTACAGAAAAATTTAGTTTTAGTTTGGGGCATGTTGAGTTCTTGTTAAGTAGATTGAACTTGTTTCTAAAGCCAATCTTCTTTAAACTATCTTATTCTTCTATTCTTACACCACACTGCCTCTTGGCATTTTAAAATGTGTAATCTACAGTGTCTACTGGAGAGATTAATGAGTTTGTTAGACAAATTAGTATATATCTTCAGGATGTCAAGTGTATTGCACTTAAAATTTATTTATGGCTTGATCAGCCTTCCAAACATGAAATAGAATGGAACTTATAAAAGTTTGTAGATAATCACAAAATTCTGTTTCTTGAAGTTCTAAAAACTATTACTATGTAGGTAACTCAAAACCAAGTCCCACTATACTATTTCAAATTTGCTTACTAAATTCTAGTTAGAAACTGCTGACCTAAATAAAGATTTATATATATATATATATATATGGTCAAATAAAGATTTATATATATATATATGTATATATATATATATATATATATGGTCAAATATGCCTCTGATTACTACTTACAGTACTTCAAAGTTTTATTTTCATTTTATGCTTTGTGTTGACCACAATGGTTAACTCTTTATAAACTGAGACTTTGCAGACTGCTTTTACTGCTGCTTGCCTGGGTACAGAAAAACTACAATATTTAGGTAATGTTACTCAATACAAAAGGGACTTTCATCTTGAAAACTCAAATTTTAGAGGAAATAGAAAGACATTGCACCTTTGCAAAACTGAAAACAAAGTTCAAGAAAATGACTCATGCTTTCAGTTTCATCAATTTATTTCCTACCAGACTGTTTGCCAACACGAAGCACACACTTTTGCTAAGCCTGGCTGACGGACAGGGAGATTTTGAATAAGCCTGCTGGCATGTTCTCAGACATTTCATTTTTCAAAAACATATTGTTCTAAATAATGCATTTAAAAAAATTCCACATATCTCCCAAAAGAACTGTTTTATGAATGGCTACAAAGATCTCTAGGGCCTGCAGGAAATGCTTTCCTGACCAGTGATTATTTGGCAAGAACCTCTGGTAATTATTGTTTGTCAACTAAGGCATTTTAACAAGATGAAGACCATCAGGGAAGAGCCTGGAGTAAAGTAAAAATGCTAGAAATGCAGAAAAACAATATGTTCATCATCTTTTATTGATACAAATGGCTTCAGAGTATTCACATTTTCCCTGCACATACAGAATTTTTCAATAAGAATAATATGTGCACCATTTAACCACTGGAACATAGCTTACTTAATTCTGTGAATGCAACTGGGTTTATCTATTTTTCAAGAACTTTGAAACTCAAAAAATAATGATTTTATTTCCTCGGACGATGATGATGACAATGATGATGATGATTTGGTGCTGGGGAAGCCCAAGTGTATTGACTCACTAGAAGCAAGCCTCATTTTTCAGATGTGACTACGACATCTTTGTCATATATCAGTCTAACTTGCCTTCCAAAAGACAGAGCTGAAACCTACCTTGGTCATATCTAAATGCAATATAGAGCATTCACCAGGCTAAAGATAAAAATGTAAAGTATTCTGAATAAGATTACTGTGAGTCTGTGAATCCGTGTCCGTGTGCATGTCTATGTACGTGTCAGGATAATACCTGTCTTTTATCTGAAACAAAGGAAAGTTACAGGTAATACTTTAAAAGTACCTTGAAAGTAAATTGCTCATTGAAGACAGGATTAAGGGTTTTCCGGTGGACTTTTGTCTCAAATTTCTTCTTTTTATCAGGGAGCAGAAACACTTTCACATAAGGATCAGACGTTCCCCCCATGTCCAAGGCAGGTAGTTCAGCAGCCTGGATGATCCCTACCAGCAGCTGAAATGAGCCAAAGAAAACAAGCACAAACATTGGTGGATGTTTTGGAAAAGACTGATTTTTTCATAGAGCTTCATATTGTGATTTCGCCTCATTCCTCTTTGCTTTTAATAAACTTTTATTCTCTTAGGAATCTGAACACAGAAGGCAAATGAAATGAGCTTTCTAGACTTCAGAAATCTAATTATGACAGATGCAGGCTCTAGGAAGCCTAGTTTCAAGCACAAAAGAGGCTTTTAAAAGGTTGCTGATTACAGTTAAATATGGAACTCATATTTGCAAAAGGGTTGCAATCAAATAACTTTCCAGTTGTTAAAAGCTCTTGTGCATTGTTTCTCTTTCCAGGGCCTGATTTATAAGTGGAAATAAATTGTTAAACAATCACAAGTCTGTAATTACAAAGCAGGACATTTTAATTCTCTACCAAAATCTCAGACCAGCTAAATAGAAATTTCTTAGAAACCAAATAGCATTTTGAAATAAAAAAATAAGATCTTCAATTTTTTATCATACTTGACTTCACTCAAGTGCTGGTTACTTTTTGCATTAACTTACAGTAGAATGATTTAGCTAATATCAGGTTTAAATATAGGACATAGAGCTACATAGTGCGACCTTGCCTCAAAAAACTAGGGCCGGGAGTTTAGCTCAGTGGCTTAAGTGCCTGTCTGGCAGGCATGAGCCTGTGAGTTCAATCCCCAGTGCCGGAAAAAAAAAAAAATATATATATATATATATAGGACACAGAATAAAAGAAATAAAATTTAAAATTCATAAAGAGGAAGGGAAGTGGACAGATGGCTTTTTAATGCTATGTAACGGTTTTCCAAATAAATCAGAAATCCCTGTATTTGTTCAAGTCTATATTCTCACTTATATATTCCTAAGTCTCACTGGGAATATTATGGCACTGTTAATGTTTTTATAAAGAATAAAAGTATGAGTGGTCTATTTTAGATATTCTGCCATTAGAGATTTCATGTTAACATACTGGTTTACTGATGTAAGGGGAGCAAATGTAGACGCTTATTATTCAGTAAACATGATTACATTATAGGATTTCATTTCAGAGCCTGAAAATTTGCATTTGTGTCTTTTAAACCAAGAGTGAAAAGCAAATTTACCTCCTTAAAAAATTTGCACTTATTTTCTTTAAAATTGACCACCATATTCTTAAATGCACTTTGACAAGTTGGTTCATTTATTAGTGTGGATCATGTCCTGAATGAAAATATTACCATTTTAAAGGTTCAGTATCTGTTTGGTGGAATCATTTTACAATAGTAACAACGACTTCTGGATTGTAGGTACACAAAACAGAGATAGTTGAAGAATAGCTAAAGTAGGCATTAGATTATAAAGACATACTTAATAAAGCTAACAGTTTATCTGTGTTTGCCAAATTTGTATTTGGTAGTTTCCTTTACATGGTAATGTGAACAAACACGATCCAACTTTCTCATTCTTTCTTTTTATAACCAATTGTCATTTGATCAGGGAAAACACTAAAGACATAACTGGAGTTCTTTAAAAATAAATCATTTTAAGATTTTTGAATTGTTTTGTTAAAAAGGGATGGGATTTTTTTCCAACCTTCCTTTGACTTCTGCCTAAAAGATGATCACAATTATCCCCCCCACAAAAGTTTTTCCATTAGAGTATTATAGGGTTGTCTTTTAGTTGAAGTAAGCAAATATATACAATTGATTACAATTTTGTCTTCAAATTTCCTCATGTTTTTTCTTCTCTGGTTCCTAGGAATCATTTTATAAATCAGATTAGCTAAGAACACTTGGAAAAATCAATGCATAGTTTAAAAATTTTATCTGGGAGAATCTTAGATTTTCAGAACAAAATATGTTTAGATTTAATGTTTGCTTGAAAACGAGTAGTAAATATACTCATATTTGATTAAGAAAAAATTCAGCTAGATATTTTCTTAAAAATTCTACTGTTGAATAAAATGATGCTTACAGAAATTAAAGCCAACCTTGAAGTTTTGAGATTATGACTAATCTGCCAGGGATATGGCTCAGTGGAATAGCACTTGCCTGGCAAGCATGAGGTCATGAGTTCAATTCCTGGTACCAAAAAAAAAAAAAAAAAAAATGACTAATCAGGATAGGATACCACTAGATTTCTACTGAGAAGTATAGGGAATAAATTAGGAAAATACATTGAATGCATATATGAAGGCAGATTTTATGTATGAATTGATGAGCAAATTTTGGTATAAGGGATAGAAATGACCTGAAATGATATATTTAATTACTTTAAGTAGTACATCTATAAATTTCTATTAATACATATTTATGAATCCATACCTATGAAATGATACTCAGAAAAGAATAATGACCTAGGCCTATGCTGAAGCTGATCAAATAAACTTAGTTTTAACAGAGTGGGTCCATACATCCTTTATGGAGAGCCCTCTGGAACTGCAAAAGTAGAAGACATTATTTGAGCTGCGCATTACTAAACAAAGTACAGAATTTCTGCAACTGCTTAGAGCTCTGACTTGGGACATTAGTCATTAAAGTTGAGGATTAGTATTTGATTGATTCATCATTCATTGTTCATCAAACTGAATATCATTAGCACATGTTGTATTAGGAGTAATTATAGTTATGGCTACCAGTTCTTTTTCACTCAAAATGACAAGTGAAGCAAAATGAGCTGGAGGGATTTAAACTCCTCTAGTTGGAGAAGGGCTACATCCTAGGCCAGTGGTAGTGAACCTATGGCAAAGCATGCTGCAGCCTGCCGTTTGTTATCATTAAAAGCTCTAAAAGCTTCGCCATCACTGCGGACCTACGCGTCTTAACAACTTGATTTTGAACACAGAAGATTCTGCTAACTGGTTAGTTGGTGAATTTCTCTAATAATTCAGAAGGTGCAGAGATATCTTCATCAATGTCATAGATCTCAGAAGAATTTTAGAAGGAGATTTTTGACAGTTATTTTTAAACAACCTCAATAACAGGAGCTGATAAAAGGTAGCTAAGGTTATTCATCTAAATGGCACTCCCCCACTTTTCAAGAAAATTAGGAATTTCTGTTTTGTAGTTTTTGATGGTTACTTGTCATTTTTGGGCAGTATATATGGGCAATAGACAAGTTGTTGGCCTTTCTGATTTTTTTTTAACATGGTTATAATTAGTACTAGTAATTACCTTATATCATATATGGCATTTTTGCCCTTCAATTCATAGACCATCATCAATTTTGCTCTTCGGTATCTTATGGAATTGTTACATTATTTCTTCAAAATTTGGCTTGAATAACAATATGCACTATAAGAACCATTATTAAATTTCTATCATCTTGTTTTGAAATTCGGTACCACTATTGTTTTTTGTTGTTGTCATTTTGCTTATGTTGTTTTTTTGACTGTTTGCTTCTTGATTTTTCTGTTTTTTTTTTTTTTTCTCTTTAAAAAAACTTTTTGGCTTAAGTGGTAGCTGAATTCAAAGGCCCCTAGCCCTGTTTGGATCTGAATCCATCAAGTCAATGGAAGCTTTTCTGTCTCAGGCCAAAGGACCCGTGGGGGCAGGACTGGCTGGGAGTTCTCAGGAGCAGACTGACTACTTCAAGTTAATTTGTATTCTGCCTGCCTACTGTAAGTGCCATCAGTAGATGTAATCATTTGAGTACTATGAATTCTAATTACCAGAAGTTAGATTAGCAAGTAGAGGACTGCCTGTAGTTAGAAATTATTTCATCAATAGCTTTGATAATTGCATTTTCGCTCTGCAACAAACGAAATGTTTTAAGAAGCATCTTGCTTCAATTCTACTTGGTAATTTCTGAAAGTATAATGGAATTAGAAGACATTTTCCCCAGACCTGGTTATTCTGGAAATCATAATCCAGTGAATACTGAAGTTTTCCCAGTTTCTCCTCTTCTTTGGGTTCTTCTTTTTCTTCCCCATCAGTCAGTCCAGTTTCAGCATCATCATCCTTAAGGGCCTATGAGTAGAAAAAGGGATTCTATGTGAAATCAATTGAATTTGTGTCAAGTTCCAAGTTAAATTGGCCTGAGAGTAGTATTTCCAAGCTGTCAGAAGCAAGCACTAAGATTTTTTTTTGTCTGACACACATTCACATTTGCTGCTTACATATTTTTTAAATTCCATTAGTGCACGGAATTTTTTCCCCAATCAGCAAGCAATATGGAAGCAATGGAAAAAGCCCCTCAGAATATTGCAAGCAATAAATGTAAAATTGTTGCAAAGAAAATGTCAGCTTGATATTACATTTGGCCCTGATAAAACTGCTTTCTTTCTCTAGTGTGGTAAACATGCTATTAACCAGGCCAGGTTTCACATTCTTGTAGTTTAAAGAGATGTTTGGCATCATTTACAACAGCATTGTTACATGCAGTGGAGTAATTTACAGAAAAGGCACCATCTTTTATTGCCTTATTTCCTCTATGAAAACAGGTATTCAAATAATTCTCAGAAAATTTTAATTCCCTGTGCTTCACATATGCATTTATAATGGCTAAGGAAAAAGAAGAAGAAAAAAAAATAACATGCTACCAGCAAATGCATGTTTAGGGAAAAGTTCTACTTCCAGTTGAAGTTCACCATCTTAGTTTTATAACAGCTTCACAGAAAGCAAGGCTGAATTAAATTGATTTACAAGTCTGTTTGACATAAAGAGATAAGAGATAAAAGGGGTTATGTTTGCACTCTTGTCAAAAACTCAAATTGGTTTGGAAATTCATTTTTCATTAAGGAACAAACAGTTCATGGTACTGAATTCTCAAAACTCAATCTGACCAATTAGATAATTTTTATAACTTAAAATTTAAGTGTAATACAGATTGAAATACTAGAAAGCTCATTATCTCATAAAATCTGTTCAAATGCTCCTCTTTTAAAAATCAAAATACGTAACATTTTCCTCATGTGTAAAAATTTTGCCAAAAATGTCAAAGGCTATAAAATTTTTTACTACTTGAAATTTTTAATATACATTTTATTGCTTCAAAGAAATTAGAACAATTACACATTTGTACATTAGTTACTTAGAATTTTACAAATTAAAATTTAAAATTCAAAATTATTAAAAGTCACATTTCCTTGACCACTAGTACAGCTTAATATATTAAATATCTTTATAATAACTATTTATATTTTTATCTTCTGGGAACTACCTATACATATCCTTTGGTACTTTTTTATTGTGTTTATTTCTTACTGTTTGTACAGGCTTTTTATATTTTTGTGTGTTGTGATTATATGTAGCAAGTACTCTTTCCTAGTTCTTGGTTCTGGTATTTTCATTGTTTTGTGTGGCAGTATGTGTGTGTGCACATACATACATATATGTAACTCAAGATCCTATATATAGAAATCAAGATAATATATATGCATGGCAGACTGTTTTACAAGTCTGACAAAACAGAAGAATCTTAACCATTGTCGCTCTCCAAGTGAATCTGAGAATTCTTATAGGACTCAAGTGCAAAAAGCATAACTAGGCTTTAGCATAAGCATCAGAGTCCTCAGACCTTGACAGCTTCACTTGCTATCTTCATTCCCCACACCACAGGTCTTTTTCTCTGTTCTGCTCATTATTCTCAAAAGAGAGATCCTTTCTTCACTCATTCACTACACAGTGGTTTACAAAATGGCACCCTGAATTCTTGAGTTTACAAGATTTTGGCTCCTCTCAGCTAATCCCAGTTTGATCCTAAAAAGTTGATAGTTGGATTCATCATGGATTACTAGAATTCTTTACTTCCACTCTCTGTTGGGAATATCATGTAAACAGAAAGTTGAGCTGTTGACAGAGATCTCTTCTCTTTTATATTTCTTGAAATTTCTGTGGAACCCTCTAAAAGTTTAGAAAATTGAAAATTACCATTATCACACATATCTGTGTAGAAATTTCTGTGGAACCCTCTAAAAGTTTAGAAAATTGAAAATTACCATTATCACACATACCTGTGTAGAAATCATTGCAAATTTGTTTAGCCACACACCATTTAATTTAGAAAGTTTATGTCTGAAATTTTCTTTGAATACTAAAATGTTAGTTTATTAGCCAAAGGCAGGAAGCAACATAGTTATTTTAAAAATTTGTATTAATCTTTTAAGTTGAGAGATTGGGGGGCTCACTAGATGAAATATGTACGAGTGAAATGACAAGTCTATTAAATTTAATTAGGAAACTCTAAGCCATAAATTTCCATTGCCCTTTCTAAACCTTAGTTGTGCATAAGTCTTTAGTGCTGTCATAGGAGATGTGCTTAGAAAATTGCAGTTGAGGTAATTTGCCTCTTTGTAAAATATTCATTTTTTAAAATAGCAGCAACTATTTAATGCAGACTTCTGTCTGGAAAATCTACATGCTACTCTATGAGAACAATAAAAAATTATGAATTAAAACACTTTTTCAAAAGTCTCTTTAGAACTGACCATTTATATATCATGCTTCAGTCCAGTGCAGTTTGAAATAATTGAGATAGTAAATCTTCCTTCTAAGTGGTTTTTTTAGGAATAGAAAGTGCAGAACCACCTCTGCAATTACTCTGCATGAAAAAGGGCCAAATTTTTAAAATAATTTCTTATTATTACTGTTCATCACTGAAGTATTTAAGTCTATTCCTATCCCAAAGGCCAAGCTTAAGCAAAACATTTTCTCTAATATCAGATTTAAATTCAGAACTATTAAATCAGTACATATTACAATATTTTATCCCCCATGGAACAAAATCTAGAAGAAAGACCTTGCAAATCCTGTAATTCTGAGGCTTAGTAAAATGCAGTGCCAGAAGTTGTTCTGGGAATGGCAGGTATCATTTTTAACTTCAAAGGTTTTACACACATTCTTATGGTTTACTTGGACATTCACAAAGCATTAGTTTGCAAGCATCAGAAGGAGCATTTATTGATTCTAAGTACATTGTCCAGATTAGGATTTCATAAGACATGCTAAAAAGGTTATACAACGATATAATTTTCTTTGTGTCCATCATTTTAAAAGTTGAGCTTTCTAATACTGTTGTAGTAATCTATGTTAGGGATGTTTAAAATGGCAGTACTTTATCTTTAAAAAATCAGTTTAGTTCAGCCTCTCAATGTGTGTCAGAGTAGTGTGCCCTCAGCCGTGGAGCCCTGCTGCCAGGCTACTAAATGTATCTCAGCTTGACTAGGGATGTCTAAGTAGCAGAGGAAACCTACCGCAAGGGACAGTCCAGAACAGTCATGAGACACAACATAGATAAGGAGAACATAGAAGGAAGAAATAAAAATTAAAACATCCACACACATTAGTGAAAACCATGGAGAAATGACCTTTCCAAGCCTATCATTTTGCAAATTGATATTTCCTTTCTGTTTAAGTTTAGTGTTCTCAAGTTTCAAGGCATTGAAAAGAACCCTTCGGTACATGCCTTATGGAATATAAATATACTATCTAGAGTTACTTTCCCAGTCACTGCTGAATGTATTAAAATTCTTCCTTTCATACAAAACTTCACCATAAGAACATATTACCATCAGCACTGAAATTTGAATTTTTGTGAGTTTGATATGGATTGAAATGGGAAAAACTTATTGATTGCCCTAGAGCCTATGTCCTAGTCTAGACATAACTTAAGAAGTTACATCTAAAACCTCTTTCCTATCTGTCCTGTTTTTAAATGTGAGAGGAATAAATTCTCTTTCTCTTGCTTGTGTTCACTTCACTATCCTGTTTAAAATACTTTGAAAATATAATTGTTTAAATAATTTTAATTTGTGCTTATGCTGTCTTGAATTTGGTCATGTGATGATAACTACGTAACGTATCATTCTTTCTCCTGAAACCTGTATATCTTATTTTTCTTCTTTAGCCTTCCTCTTAATAAATTGTTAGAAGCCATTATTAGTTATTATTGTTGAACTGGAATAGTAGCATAAACTATTGTTGTACAATTGTTTATCATTGTGACTTGTTTTCACTTGTTCAAATAACATTTCAGTTTTTATATTTAGTAGTTCACATCTTAAAAAACACCTAAAATCCTAGATAAACTGATCTACTTATTATAATTAAAATACTTTTTTAGTGATTAACATTCTAAATACTTTGCAATAGCATAGCTTATTATAAACTATAATAAGTACTTATTGATTTGACTCATGTATTTCTCTGCTCTTCTCCATCCAAAGGACTAGGTGACTGATCAAAAATGATCCATCATCAGTTTTATATTTGAGATTTTGGTCATTTATCCAGGTTGTAACAGGGGTAACCACTTGTATGCTACAAATTGCAATATTGCATCATATAGAACAAGTTCCACAGATTAAAATACAGATTTCTTACCCTAGGAATAAGTGCTATAGTTATCAATCAACATTATTTAGTGCTTCTAATGGCTAATTCTGGGATATAGAAAAACTATGTTGGAATTTAGGCAATGATGAAAATAAGAGTACTGTATACCTAAGAGTATTGTATACTAGTATCACATATATTGCTAAAATAATACACATATTTTTCAGACTATGTCCATCTAGTACGTTATTTCAGTATTTAATTCCCCAATAAAATGTTCAAAAACACTTTAAAGACATCTGTATCAAATCCTGCTTACTTTAGAAACTGTTGAAATAAAGACATAGATCTGTATATATGTATATGTAAGATAACTAAAATGACTGTACTGCTGAATGTATTAGTTATTGAGAAAGAACGGTTAATACTCATATGATTAGATCAATTTTACATGTCTATATCTGTTAATGTAAACAACCATTTTGAAGGTAACAATGCACAATATTGCAACAATTGTCAAGTTCCTATCATCTTGTTTTGTAAACCTATAATGTTACTGTTGTGGATTTGCTGTTGTCATTTGTTTGTCTCTTTTGCTTTTTGCCTGTCTTTTATGTGTCTTTTTTCTCTTAAAAAAAAAGAAAAAAGAAGCTGTTGAAATAAGACAAGACATGATTCAAATTTTAGTTTCCACTTAATAAATTAAACAAAAAGAAAATTCCTTACTACACATTTGTAGTTGAGTATATGTGCCTGAGCTTGCATGACAATGATTAGGGATTGTCAGAAAAATTGAACCTTTGCTACTTGGAGACCAAAGCTTTCTGAGAATATCACCTCTAACATCCATCCCACAGCTCTGAAACTAAGCAAACTCACAGGGAGAAAATATGAACCATTGTGAATTTGTTGTTCACAAATGTGGAGGAGAGTCTAAAACTCAAATCAGGGAGTGGGGCTTAGAGCTCTGAGTGTGTGGATAACTAGCAAGCTAGGTAGATGTACTCAAAATGTGTACATTGCTTTTCAGGGGACTCACTTGTTTACAGATTCAACTCATAGCAACTTGTACTGTAAGATAGCCTGATAAAACTGTGTATGCTATTTGGGAATCAATAGAACTTCTGAATTATCTGCTGGGAACTACTGATGACTACAATTTCTGATGAACTACTGATGAAATGCTATTTCTATGAAAAATCTTTACATACACATCCATATGAATTAAATGCTCTTTCAAAATATGCAATCTAAATATTATCCCCCCCCAAATGAAGAGGCATTTGATAGTTAATAGTAAATTTTATCTTAAGCTAAATTGTTCAGTTAAATAGGTTAGTTAACATAAAGCATATCCAAATAGCTTTCTAAGGCTTGGGAAGATAATTGGCCAGATGCATTTTATAATGAGAGTTATGGATTTAATTATTGTCCCTCTGTGAGGAAATAAGAATTTTGTTTTTCAACTCTATCCTGTTCCTTACTACTAGCTCATCTTCTCTTTCTGCTATGTAACTCATTATTCCTCGTACCTACATGTTGAGTTGGTTGGATTTGTAGGGATAATAGCATCCATCAAGCATGTTGAATGATCAAAAACTCAGTTACTTAACAGTGACTATGAGCAATGAAAAAGTCAGAAGGATTCCCTGCCTAAGAAAGAAAGTACTTGGGTACTCTTTATTTAAGTTTTGAAACTACACTCAGGATGGAATAAACAGATGAAAGAAGAGTGCTCAGGCAAACACTGTATTCTGCCGGGTACGTGAAGGGTAGGTGCAGTCCTCTGGTGAGTAGGCTCAGGAGACCGCAACACCCTTCTACGTGTCTGCACGACTAAGGGGATTCCAAAGCATCTCCACAGGAATGACTTGTAGCTGCAGGATGTTTATTCCTATAGTTAGCTGGCATAAAGTAGTACATCATTAACTTAGTAATTTTCCACAAAGCGATTCAAGAATAAATAAGGGACGTGTACATTACCTGATCTTTCATGGTCTTCCCTAAGTCTTTCACATCTTTCATGTTAATGGCATTTTTTCCTCCCTTTTCCTTTCCCTTCTTCTTGTTTTTCTTTTTGAACAAACATTTCTTACAGATACAAAAGCAGCAGGTCAGGACTAAAAGGACTGCAACTATGGCTATGGCAATTAAGGCCCACGGTGGCACTGAAAAAAAGAAACCAAACAAATGCACAGAGATATTAGTAATAAAACATAAGACATGTGAAACCTTTTATCTTGTACACTGGAAAGACACTCGCCCTTCATTTGTATTTACTGAGCACTTCTTGTACTTCAGGTAGACTGTTCAGTAGTATTTTATCCACATCGTTCCCCTGCCTGAAGTGTTCTTCTTATCTTTTCTGCTTTGCCTTTCCACATATGTCAAATGTCATCTCCTCCAATTGCTTTCCCAGATACTCTAAGCAGAATGTCCATTAATTCACCTCTTTTCTTCAGAGCGTAAATCTGGTGTTTGATCTTTGAGTTTAAATCCTGCCTTGACCAACTACTATCTGTGAGATCCTGCACACATCATCTAACCTGTCTGTGGGTCAACTTCCTTCTCTGTGAAGTGGTCGTAATTCTCACACAACCCTTAAGGATTAAATAGTAAGATACAGTGCCAAGCACTGCAAAAGCTTACTAAATATTAGTTGCTATAATTCATCTATGAGGTACTATCTGTTATATTAACATATTATGGTATGCTAGAAGGGCAAATGTCAATCACACGGAAACCCAAGGTAAAATCCTAACAATAGTGAAAGTTTGGAATAAGTACTTGGTCCCCTGAAAGGGATTCATGGGGAGATGTTCTCACTAGGGGTGCCCAGGGGTAGGGAATGGCTATGTGTTCAGTAACTGTTCAACCAGAGGTGGCCAACTAGAGGTCATGTGACTCAGATTAGATTGCTTAACTGTTCTGATTTTTCTATTTCCTCCTCTATAATGTGAAGATTATAATGATGCCCATTTCATTTGGTTAAAGATTTAAAAAAGCTAATATGCTGTAGAGACTATAATGCCCTCTAGTATATAGCAGGCCCTCTAATATTGTTAGCTGTTAGTTCTCTATATTGAAAGCATACAACACTGTATAGCGGGTAAAGCTCGGGGCATATGAGGGGACATAAAATATGTATGCTAATGCATATATAAAGTGAAAGAGATGGATGTACTGAAACGCTATGGAGAGAGAAAAAATACTGAGAGACTATAGAGTAAGAAGAGATGATTTTAGAGAAAAGGAGAGATCAATTTACAGACTGTGTTTGATATATTAATGTATATAAATAAATATACTGAAAGTGCTCTATTCAGTTGTCCATTTGTTAATGATTAATATATTTTCTGATTTGGCACACATATAGTGTACCTAGAAAAAAAATAAAGTTTCATGGAAATACTTAGAATTTCATCTTGACTGGAAAGGAATTATTCATGCTTCAAATCACAGCTATTGAGATTAATCAGAAAGAAGTAATTAGTTCTGTCTGCTGTAATAAAAAAAAGACATCGGGTGTCGAAATGATAAGCAAAAGTGTAATTTTCTTCAACCCACATAAACATCATTAATACCAATGATTGTTGAACACAAGTCAGGAGTACTCTGATAAAGTAAAAGTACTTAAAATTAACCTCTTTTCAAAATTGAGAAAATCCACTCTTGCCTGCTTATCCTCTGCATTTGGCTTCATAGTGAAAAATATTCACTCTGTTTTATTACTTTTGCTGATGACTGGATACTAGATATTAACCAAAGGACATATGAAATCACAACTTCTGACACTGTGTTTTCAGCTACAGAAATATTTTTATGAGTGTTACAGAAAAGCCCATGCCCAAAGACATCTTTTCTTACAGTTCTCTAATCTCATTAAACAATTCATGTCTTTTTGAAAAATGTGAATTAAAGTAAGCTCTTGTAACCAATGATATTATTCATTGTAGTAATTCATTTAAATGCCTCTACCTCTGCTTATCTAGTTAAAAATCCTGTCATGCATGAACGAGAGAACCCATATATTCATTTTAGGCAAGACAGCATTAATAATGACCCTTCAGTTTGAAACTCATAAATTATTCTCCTGGTCAGACTTTTGTGATAGCCTCTTCGAGAACTGCATAAAAGTCTCTTAAATTACAAAAGACAAGAAAAAGAGGTTTGACAAGCTTACAAAAAGACAATAGTAAAAATGAAAGAACATTATTTAATTAGAAGCCCTTAAAAAGATAAGAGCATGGGATTACAAGAAGAAATTTGAAATGGTGCAACTTGAAGGTATTTTAAAACTACCAAGAAACCTTTGTTTTGTGACTTTTTGTTTTTTGTTTTTTACTGGGGATTGAACCCAGGGCCTTTGTATATGCTAGGCAAGCACTTGTACCACTGACTACATTCCCAGCTGTTTTAAAATGTTATTTTGAGACAGAAATTTCCTATATTATCCAGGCTGACCTGGCTTGGAACTTGCAACCCTTCCGCTGTAAACTCCAGAGCAGCTGGGATTACAGACATGTGCCACTGTGCCCAGCCATGGATTTGCTTTGCAAAGCGCTTCTGTCTTCTAGACTTGCTTGCAGCTGATCTTCAGAAAAGCTTAAATTTAATTTTAACTATATTATGTTGAAAATAATGTAATCAACAGAATTCCCTTCACAATTTACTCACATGGTTAGGTAGAATTAAAAACCACTTAATACAGTTGTTTTGTAGACCCAGAGAAAAACTTGATTGGTCAACAATAATGTAGAAGAATGGAATTATTTAAATTGAATGCCATGTTGATTTTTTTCTTTTTACTATATAGAGTAACCAAATATTTTAAAAATTGGTAGGTTTTCTAAGAAACAGCATCTATAGTATTATTCATTTAAAGTATTTACAGAAATATGTTAGCAAACCTCATGGAATATATTTACAGAAATATGTTAGCAAACCTCATGGAATATATTTTGGATTAGGCTAAAATATATTAAATTCCTACTTATTATAGCTCAATAACTATGCTACAGTTCTATATATACTATTTAATTTAATCTTCACGCAGTTTGGTTCATTATTGCTTCAATTTCACAGAGGAAAAACTTTTTAGATTGAATAGTTTGAGACATTCAAATATGTCTTAAGTTATTAGGCTAAAATATGTGTATTATACATGTATAAAAAGGAAAAATCCTTATCCAGTTTTGAAGTCTCGTTAATAGAAAATTTTTTATTTAAAAAGCTATTGAAGCAAATAAATAACATTATGAGGTTCTGCCTAAAGTGATTTCTTCAGTATAAAATACAGTTTCATCAAAATATTGCTTCTGGCAGAAAACTTTCAGCTTCTTTTTATTGCTACCCAATGATCATTAAATAAAACTTTATAGTAAGAATTTTAACATTTAATTTAAAGGCTTTTCAGCAGAAAACAACTGGCTAGTATAAAAATCTCTTAGAATTTTGTTTTTATTTTCTAGTTAATCAATGTCATATATTTTGTGACCCAAAAGTAAACTGATGCATAAGAATTAAGTCAAAACAAAGTTAATTAAGAACTTCTGATGTTTTAATTTAGCCCTGTTGGTAGGCAGGATACATGACCCCTCAAAGACTTCTTTGTCTTATTTCCTGGAATGTTTTTACTTTGCTACCTTATACAGCGAGGACTTTAAAAATGTGACCAAATTAAGGATCTTAAAAAGGAGATATTACCCTGGGTTATGTAATAACTAGGGTTTTGCTTAGAAGAGAAAGAGGCAGGCAGGAGTTTCAGAGCCAGAAAGATTTTAAAATTTTGTACTGTTGATTTTGGAACAAAAGGGTAGGTGCTAGAAGATAGAAAGGCAAGGAAATGGGTTCTTCCTGTAGTTTGACATTTTCTTCCATGCTTTATGTTTAAATCAGTTATTCAGTTCTTGTCTATGCTCTAGTCCTCTTAACTTTAAATCCTCCTCCTAACCAACTAATGGCTTCTATCAGTGCTTTTATCATTGTCTACTTTTGAGAACTGAAACCCAGGAAATTTTTACTCCTGAATCCAATTGATTGTTTTTTCTTTAGCGTACTTTACCCTTCTTTCATATTCAAGGTGTATGCCTGGTAGCGTATCCCATGTCACCTCCCTTCAACTATCTCCCCTTGCCATTTGACCCATGCACTGTCTTTTGTCAATATTTCCCAATATAGAATTTCAGAAATTTTGTGCATAGTGTTCAGAATCATCTGTGGTGTGGCTCACCTGACTATATTTCTGTGTCCCCCACACCACCTCTTGCTCATCAGACTAAGTCATTATCTCCTGCCTAATTCTACATCCTTCTTTCTGAAAAGTTGTTCTTTTTCTCTTCATTTAAATGATAATTACTTTTTAAGGTTTATGTCAATCTCACCAGTGGCAGATTTAAAAAAATAATACTAGATATTTTTATTAAAATTCTACTCTGTCACTGTAGAAATGGTGTTTGTGGTATAATACATTGTGTGATTTATATTGGACAGTATAAAGCAATGCATTATTTTTTAAATAATCATTTAAAATTCATACAAATGTTTAAAAGATATGAATTATGTCCCTTCCCTAAGTATGAGATTCAGTCTTCACTCACTCAAAACTTGACTTTTTTTCCTTCCTTAACATTGTGATATGAGTACTGATATTAATACAAATACAAAAAGCATTTGGAACCATTTAGAAACAAATTTATACAAGCATGTCTTTTGTTAGAAAGCAAAATACAATAATTCATCTGGAAAAGTTGTTATTCTGAGTAGTCATAAGCACAGCAGTGGGAAAATATAATTAGTCAAATACATTTATTGAGCAGCTACTATATATAAGTTATTTTTTTTCAGGGTTGGGATATAGCGTTAAGCAGGGTTGTACAATCCTTAATTGTATTATTTACTTCCCAGCTGTTAAAAGTTAAGTCTTTATTAAAAGAAATCCATTTTTCATATTTGCTAACTCAGTTTCTAGAACATATATGGTATATTTTTAAATGGAGCCTATATGGCTTAAAGTTCTTATGAATAAATCGAATGCTGTAAGAGAACATCTATCGATGAAATCAACTAGCAAGTATTCCTTCTACAGGAAAAAAAAGAAGTAACGCTTACATTGAAAAATATCTCTTCTCTTCCTGGGAGTTTTGGCACAAACTAATTGTTTTAAAAAACTAATTTATTTAACGGGTCCTGACATTTCTTAAAAGTAGATGCTTCAAATGTCCTCCTCTTTAACAGAGCATTGTAAAATCTAAGATGAAATCTTCACAAAGAATGAGACCATTGTAAAATGACTATTTTAAAAAAGGAAACTGTTAGTGTAACTGAATAGTTGCACAGTGGCGGGCTTATTACCCAGCTGTGAAGTCTGCCCATCGGAACACTGCACATCTTATTTCAGATTTACAGAGTGAGCCGCTGGGGACAGACCCATTACCCAGCTTACACAGAGCACCCTGTAGACATGGGGAGACGCTGGGAGT
>RJWM01004104.1:48311-105289 GCA_004363535.1 Dasyprocta punctata
GTTCTGTTAGTTCTAGTTCTTTAGCTGAATTATTTCCTTCCTCTCTTTCTCCTTCATAGTCAGCTACTTCTTACTCCTGGGCTGGCAAACATTTGGTGGATTTACACATTCGGACCTTGGTTCATTTTGGGCATAACTCATTGGTTTTTAGATTTTTGCCTTGATTATACTTTTTTTGTGTGTGTGGCATCAGGGATTGAACTCACAACCTCACACCTGTCAGACAGACGCTTAAGTCACTGAGCCAAACTCCCGGCCCTGGTTTTTTGAGGCAGTGTCGCACTGTGTAGCTCAGGCTGGCCTTGTGCTCATGTTGTAGCCCAAGCCGGCCTCGAACTCACAACGCTCCTCCTACCTCAGTCTCCAGAGTGCTGGGATTAAAGGTGTGCCCCACCATGCCCGGCTGATTACACTTTTTTAAGAGTAACTTTGCATTATCTGTCAGTTTCACTCTTACCCAGCAAATTAAGAAACAACCTCAAATTCATATCTCTTTCACAGGACAGACTTATGTATTTTTCTCTCTGGAAAATATGAGCTTGTCCATTCAGTTCAGCCCTAAATATTTCAGCCAGAGCCTCCCTACAACACAAGTAATACTGTTGTTATGGTTGCTACTAGGATTTAGGAGTAACTTCAAGTATTTTTTACCTTTGACATACTCGTTTTGTCAAATGAGTGTCTCACTACTGCACTAATATCTGCCATAATGAGTTTTATAAATATTCTTCATAATTCTTCATTCTTGCATTTATGGAATCTTTTTGTTAGCCTCTAGTTTTATCCAAAATAATGTATCATTTTTCTAGATCATTATAATGACTGTGAGATGCAGAGCACAGTACAATAGAAAAATAATTATTGTGCTATTAAGTACTAGGAAAAATGATTTGTATTTCAAAGCCTTGTTTTTGAGGCTATTTATGAATAATTTTCAAAAACACACAAGGATAATCAGTTTTTAAAAACTGGCAAGGAATCAAGCCTGGCATTTTAAAGCTTTTTGTGAATTACAAAATGCAAATGGAAAAAAAAAAGAGAGAGAAACTCTGAAAATGTGTGGATTAATGTCCTCATTAGTAACCTCTGGAGACAGAACATTAAATGAAAACCTGAAAAAGTATACAAAGTTATATAGAATACAATTGAAGATTAAAATAACTAGTCAGAGGTCAGAATTCAGAATTTCTCATTATTGGCTAAAATGGCTCCAAACTCTATCGATTCTTGGCTGCTAGGTATTAAGCAAACTTATCTTTCTTTATTCTTCGGAATGGGATATCTAAACTTCTGCTGAAGCTTGTGCTCCTTTTACATAATGATAAAAGCTGTGAAATCTTTATGGACAAATACATCAATTTGTGTGCATTTGTCTCTGTGCATGTAAATTTTCACACAGTTGTTAATATGGGTACTTCAGTTGAAATCACAATTCCCCAGGCCTAGGAGATCATTTGACTCTAAATTAAAAACACCTTTCTCAGAGCATCAGGGCAAAATTCACCAGCACTGCCTAGGAGAGGAGGCTGTCTCAGTCCTTCAGTTGGTAACTCAACCTTTCACTGATTTGCCATTGATGGTCTCTTGTGTCCATAATGTATGTGGGATGTGGGTGCAAGAATAGAAAATGCAGAGAATAAAGATCCCTTCCTCTGAAAGCTTGGAAACCCCAACTCCTAGCTAAAAATGAGAAAAAGGATAGGAGGCAATACACAGTTAAAATGCAGTGGTCCAGAAGAGCTCTATAAGTATCAGGTTGGGAAAAAAAGATAAATGTAACCTTGGGGCTCAATGGTGGCTTCATGGAGGAGTCATCCTTTGAAGTATGCTGTGAAGCCCTGCTTGCTACAGTGAAAACAGCATTTTGGGATCCCCAATTCTTTTTCTTTTTACCCTCCGCCCCTTATTTCTTTGCTTTCTTCTCTTATTTTTGGGGTGATGAGGTAGTGGTGGTTAGAATTCTTTAATCTAATTTATTAACCAGTGACTACCTTGTTAAAGTTCTCATGAGGACACAGACTTATACAAATCTATATTAGATTATGTTTATCATAGTAAATGAAAAGATGTCTACTTGTAGTCAACTCACAAAGCTGTCTCCAGATGGTCTTCGGAATTAATTTCTTCAGAACTTACCTGACATTTTCCTGTCACATAGTTCTCTTTCACTTGTCCTTTGTGTCCCTGACCAAAAGGAAACTGGAGTATGTGCAAGAAAACTTTTAAAATGACTCAAGCCACTGACTTGGGCCAAACACTTGTGACTTTGCAGGGCAGAAGAGCATGGTTAAGCGCGGTGTGGGAGAGACTTACTCACTCATTCATTTCAGTGTCTGCTTAACACATTAATGCTCCGCATACTGAAAGAATAGTAAACAAGTTTGAAATAACTTACTTAAAAAGCTTACTGTCTTCTTGGGCAGATATGGTGAATATGTATGAAACAAATAATGAACAATACTACATGGAATATGAGATGGTAAATTAAGTGGACTTGCTTGCTAGATTCTGATTCTGTGTTGTCATAGTGTGTCAAATCAGTACTTGTTTAGAATTGTTTTATTTTAAAAATCATAAAATTTGATAAAATGGGAAGGCTTCTCTTTGCTCATAAATTCTTAAAAACTGTTAATACATAAATCTTCAGGAAAATAAATGATATTGCTTTGATAGGCACAGTCACAACCTATACCTTGATACATTTTTAACTAGAACCTATATCCTTAATCTGATTGCAGTATTTAATGTACTGTTCAACAAATTCATATCCCCTGCTGAATAACTTATCAAGGCGACTGACATTTCTCACTGAATGCAATGATTACTCCTGATAACAAAAGTTAGTTGGCTGAAGGCCATTTTATCTGCACATGTATTAATCAAATAATTAATTGTATAAAATATCTACAATAATACTAGTCTGCTTTAAACGATAAGGAAAGTCATCCATATTTTCACGATATTGGAGTGTCTAAATTTGATGTGGAAAATGCTATTTGGGTCTTTAGGCAGAGATAAACCTCAACCCAACTTCCAGAGGATTTAGATAAGGCTTTATAGCCAGCCCAGAAGGCTGCTAGCTGCAGGCTCCAGGGAGAAATGTGTTGGTAAACATAAAGGCATGCCAGGTAAGTTGGCAGAGGTGAAGGCGATTCACAGGTTAACCAGTTCTGAAGCCCAAGGAAGTCTGTAACAGTTTTCAATCACACTGTGAACAACACAATTTTGTGATTTAAGGGAAATCCATTTATCCTATGAAAATTTCAGCATGCCTCTCTTGAGTTTTGATTTCTAAGTTCAGAACTCCAAACCAGTTATGAGTCATTTCTTTTCTCCTCATGGAAGCTAACTTTCTTCTCGACTTTTATATTGGAAGCCTTCAAAATAAACAGCTCTGGCATTCTGATTCGATTCCCATTTGGTTTTATTCTGATGCTATGAATTGGTTGAAAATGTCCTTAATCTATTTTCTATCTTTGACAAAAAAGCCCAGGGAAAAATACATTCTAAGTACTGAATATGGATCCTGTTGATGACTTTTGGATAATTCATAATTGAGTATCTTAATTGTTTTCTTTGCAATATGGTGTTGTTAAGACTAAATTCAGTTATGATAAAAGCATATCAACTAAACGGATATATATGCATATATACACACATTATATATATATATGCACACATTCATTCTCTCTCTCTTTCTCTCTCTCTCTCTCTCTCTCTCTCTCTATATATATATATATATATATATATATTTCTTGCTGTTTTATAATTTAAGGCCATGGTTACATATAAGCAATAGACAGACAAAAGTGCTATGTAGGCTTATTATCTGCTTTTTGGAAGGATTTTCCCCTTAGTACATTGTTTATTATTCTAAAAACAAGTGGGTACATTTTTAGAATTCCTGTAACTTGGAGAGAGATGATGGCACTGACAAGAGAATTGTGTGGTTGCTGTGCTTGAGTGGAGAACAGGACGTCTGAGTCTTTCTAGTCATGAAAGGGAAGAGTCAGGCTCATTAATTTCATTACTATACAAAATGACAGGTAGACAACAGTGAAAACAAAGCTTGCTTGTCTAGCTGTCCACAGGACACTCTTTCTTGATTAGATAATGGATTCCTACTGCTATGGACCAAACCTTAATTTTCCTCTCAAACTGTTTTCTCTGTTTTTCTCAGTATGTTTTTCTCCAAGGTGGTTTCCTCTGTCCATTCCCTAATTTTAGTACTATTTCTTCTTTTTGTTTCCTGACACTTGGATCTGTAGTCTTCTATGATGCTCATGATTCTTGATTTATTTTCTGGTCTTGCTTTTGTAAGACAGTCTAATGCCAGTCAATCTTGTCTATATGAGACTTTTTCTTTATGCATTTTTGTTTAAAAAAATTACAAATTCCATTTAGAATTTGTACTTAGGAGCACTGTAACTATAATCACATGACCTTGAGGCCTGCATAATGCTGGCTAATGTTTGTGGATTCTCACAGATCTCTAGCAAGAATGTAGAATTTCCTTCATTTTCTTGTTTTGGCCAAAATTAAGCATTTCTTCTAATAGACTACTTCCAAATGCCTACCCGTGTGGTCCCACACATGAACTCCCTACTTGATTCTCATCCACATTTATTCATGTTTTTTGATTTGTTTAATGCTATATGAACCCTTGTTTTCTACTAGCATTGTGACTCATCGCTTCATCATATCAAAGTATTATTAGAGACAGGAAAAGCCTTGAAATATTGCTTCTATATCCTAAAGGCATGATTCCATTGAGCACTTTGTTAAAATTAAATGGGACATTTTCAAAAAGATGCTTGGATAAAACCTGATAAAACTTCAGAGGTACCAATTTTTCCTGATTATTAGAAAGTATGTACAAGTATACCTTGCTCCTTATTCTAGACAGACTGGGAACGACCTTAGAAACTAATTGTACAACAGTTAAGGTGGGTAGCGTTATCTCCATTCCACATATTAGAACATGGATGATTGGAAAATGTGGCTTCCATAAAGTGATTCTTATTAGTGACTAAACTTAGGTTTTAATGGTTCATCTGTCATGCTCTTTCCATACACTTTGGTATTCTTTTGTTTTTATGCTAAAAATTGACCAAATACTAATTACACTGCTTATAAACATAGTAGATAGAACATTCCTATGAGGTTTCTTTTATCTGAAATAATGTCAAATTATTTATTCCGAATCGATGAAAATCAGTTGTCACAAAATATAATTGATGACAACAAAAACAATAGGGTAGTATCAAATATAAGAAAGATCATGGATTTTAACTCCAAGCTCTGCCACTTAAATTGCTAAATAACTTTGGTCCTGCTGTGTAAACTTGCTGAACTTCAGTTTCACAATCTTTAAAATGAGAGGCAGGTAGAGAGAAAAGTTAATGATACAAATCCTTGATTTATGATATGGAAATTTGTAATATATAAAGTTTTTAGCATACTGGATAACATAAAAGAAAGTTTAACAATTCCTATTATGTTTCTCCAGTAATTCCCACCAAATTTCATTACTGGAAAATGCTTTAAATTTTGCTGAAAAAAGCAAGTTCTAAAAGTTATCTAGTTAAGGATAAAATATAAGCAATTTTATATATATAATACAACCTCCAATATACTCAACATGTTCTGACTTACTGATATATCAGAATGTCAGGGTAACATTCTAAAAAAGATTGTTAAAAAAAAGATTGTTGTCTGAATACTAAATGACAAGATGTTTTGGCAGTATCAAGTATCAAGCATGGATAAACACTAGAAAGAATATATCAAACTTTGGGGAGAACAAAGAATAGTCCTTTGAAGCCACAATGACCAGCAACAGTTTATGATGTTCAAAGAATGCAAGCAGCATTAGAGTAATATTGTATATGCACTAATGGAAGTAAACAATATATACTACTCTGCGTTTTCAATAATTAGAAGACCCAGCTAATTCTGCCTGAGGCAAATGTTTTAACACAGCAGTAAAGATATTACCAGTAAGGTGTTCACTCTTACTATTGGTAAAACGGTAGGTTTGTGTGAACATACTCTCAATATAGTCTCACATATGAATTAATAACATGCTTATGGGTGCTGTTTTTTTTCCCTTCAAGATTGGCCATGTATTCTAAATGCCCGAGACAGCTACCTTACATTCAGCGTTTATTACTCAATAATTATTTACAGACATTTAAATTATAATGATCATTCTTAAAATGAAGAGCTAACTTTAGATTGAAACCACATTAGCACTGAACAACTTATAAAATAGTTGGGCTTATTATTTCTTTTAGTCTCTATCATCTTTATTTATTGATGGTAAATTTAAGACACAGAAAACAATATGACTTTTCAAAGATCTTTGAAAGCAGTCATGGCCAAGTCTCTTTCAGGCTTAGTTCTGCTTTTTTTTTCTTTTTTTGGACCAGGAGTCAAACTCAGGACCTTGAACTGCTAGGCAAGCACTCATGCTGCTGAACTATATCCCTGATCCAGGCTTAGTTCTTTGAACTGTCAAGTATTTGTTTTATTGATAGAACCTCTGATAAATTTCTGTTTCAAATCAATCAGTGATGACAGGATCACAGGTCTTAGTCTATTATTTATGTTTCATTGCTTCATATTTATTTAAAATTTTATTTTATTAGTACTTGTCTGCAGCACATGAAGTTGGCATTCATCTTAGGGAGTAGGTATATATATATATATGTGAGACTTCTCGATTCTTTTTTATTCTCCTTTCCCTTCCCCACCCACCTCTCCCTCTCTGTCTCTAGATCCCCTTTCTCCATTTTCATTATTATTATTATTTTAGTTCATATTTATGACATGCAATGTTTACATTCATTGCATGTGTTTGGCTCATGCACATGACACATGTTAATTTCCTGCTTATGATTTTTCAGAAACCAATGGTAGCAGCCCATAAATTTTTGCAGAGGTGATTTTGACTAGAATTGTAACATGAGTTGAAATCGATACTTTAATGTGATTTTAAAAAATGTTTTAATTTTATTTTTTTATTTTAAAACAAAAAAAGAATAAACATGATACAGCAACTACTTTAAAAATAACAATACGTAATATATTAACTAATCTATTATTTGATTAGTTAATATATTACGTATTGTTATTTTTAAAGTAGTTGCTTAGATTGCAAGATATAGGCATGAAAAATGATCAATGACAACACAAACTGTTCTTTTTGATGAACTAATAGAGATTAATAATATAATTATCATATATATGTATATATACATATACATATATATACTTTTCCCTTCTTTGTTTTCTCCTCTCCCTCATCCCAGTTGCTTTTTCCTTTTGAGCAGTTTCTTTCCCCTTTCACTTCCACAATATATATTGTACGTTTTGGATCTTATTTACTCTTTCAGTTTTTTACACTAGAGAGAAATATGATGTTTACATATACAAATCTGATTTATTTCACTTACGAGTATGGTCTCAAGTTGCATCCATTTACCTATAAAAGCCTCGAGTTTATTCTTCTTTGTAGCTGAGTAGTACTTCATGGTATAAAAGTACCACATCTTTTTCATCCATTCCGTGATTGATGGAAATTTGGAGTGTTTCCAAGATTTAGCTATTACAAGTTGTGCTGCTATAAACATGGGTGCACATATATTGCTGTGGTGTGATGTTTTCAATTCTTCTGGAAAAATACGCAAAAGAGGAATAGCTGTGCTGAATGGGCCCTCCAATTCTAGCTTTGTGAGGCATCGCCACACTGACTTTCACACTGGTTGTACCAGTCTGGACTCCCACCAACAGTGGAAAAGTGTTTCCTTTTCCTTACAGCCCCTCCAGCATTTGTTATTGGTAGACTTTTTGATGTTAGCCATTCTTTCTGGAGTAAGATGGAATCTCAGTGTTGTTTTAATTTGCATTTTTTGACTGACCAATGATATTGAACATTTTTTCATGTATTTATTTGCTATTTGTATTTCTTTACCTGAGAAGTACATATTCATCTCAGATACTCATTTTTGGATTGGGTCTTTGAATTTGGGGGGCCTGATCTTTTTCAATTCTTTATATGTTCTATATAGAAGTCCTTCATCTGAGGGACAGGTGGCTAAAATTTTTTCTCATTTTGTGGGTTGTCTTGAAATTGATACCTTAATATGATTTTATAATATAGCAAAATAGCCTGAAGAACTTCTTAAGTGATTAAAAACTATGAAATGCTATCAAAGGGATAATTGGCTTTAAAATTACTTTTCAATATTTTACTTATGCATAATTATCAAAGTTTAGAACCTGGTCTCTGTGCAAGCACTAGAATGTTTATAACTTTATAGGGTCACTAAACCCAGATAATGTTTAAAAGAAATACAATTGTCTCACTATGCTTTTGGCTCCTGAACATTCTTTGAAAAAATATAGTGGATGCATTACTTAACATATTTAGGCAAATGTCTTTCATACAACATAAAAATTTGTAACTGTAATTCATTTTAATGCTTTTCAATGAAATATATAAAATAGAGAATTCAGTGAGCTGATACGGATAAATCTTATGGCTAAGGATTAAATTCTTATCTGAAAAAGATGTATTTATTTCAAATTAATTATTGCTGAGCACAAAGCAAGCAAACAGAATACAGGACACCAAATTAACAGAAGAAGGCTCTTGAGAAAAAACACTGAAGAAACGAGCGGCAAGTTCTAGTTTTTATTGAGAAAGCTAACCGCTCACCTCAGAAGGGGGTATAAACTGACTAATAGATGGTGACTGAGTGGGCTAAAGAGTTTCTCCAATTGTTACTCTTTAAAGTTGCATCACACACTTGAGACAATGTGGATAAAATTTAGGAAAACATTCTGTAGACATTGCAAGGTAGCAGCGAGCGACTGTGTATTTATCTCATGCTGAGTCAGCTCCCTGCTGAGCCTTGTGTTCCAAACTTCACTCCTGAGTCCTTCCTGAGGCACACCCTGTTGCCTCATGCCTCGACTTTCTCTTTCTATTTACTCTAGCTTTTCCTGGTACTGCTTTATTCCTATTGGATTTGTAGTGAGAGAAGAGAAAGAATATAGTACAGAGCTGGGGGAAGCTCTCTGGAACTCTTTAGTTCTTTGGCACCTTTTCTGATTTTCTCTGAGCAGTACAATGTGTGCAAGGGTGAAAGGAGGTGGTAAGTAGATTGAGAGTTGCAGTGTATTTCCAGAGAAGTTGAAGGGCTATCTCAGCTTCCATGGAGAGGTGGCACAGAAAGCATATGACACCCCATACCCCCGCATTGTGAGAAGGGCCTCCACTTTATTTGAAGGTATGGGTGACAATCTCAGGTACAATCTTTAGAATGCGAATGTGGAAGTGATTAAAAGGAGCTTAAAGATGTACACTTTTCATAAAGTCCCAGTTATCCCTGGAGGTGACATGTGATGTGATTGCATCATGTTTACTGGGAAAAGTGATACTGGTTTGCTGTCTCACCTCGCTCCTCATCAAGCGACACTAAAGATTTCCCAACAGCAGATGCCAACACCTACAGCTGAACAATCTCATAGAAGAGCCATGAGGTTGGAGTTAGATAAGAGAAATTTCTATTTCTTCAGGAAGTTAAGATCGCTGCTATTTATTTTAGGATGTTTTGTAATTTTCTAGGCAAAAGTCCAACTATGCTCTAAAACAAAACAAGAGTTTTGGAAAAAAGCAAAGTATACGGAGATAAGACTTGTTAACTGTTACTTTTCAGAATCACGGCAATGGAAAATAAGCTCCTGAAATGGCCCCAACACCATAACTGAGCGTTTTGTTACTTCTGTATTAAGAAGTACCATGCAGGGCACATGCTAGATGAGAATAGATTTGGATTAATTGACCTCTTAGGACTGTCATTTTCACATGACGTCAGTATAATTTAAATTTAATGAAATGAATGTTGATATATGAATTTTAAGAAATGTGAAACTTGATAGGGAAAACAGTAAAATCATAGAAAATCACTTATAAATGTTAAACATTAGTTCAGTTTTTAATACTATATTAGAAGGTGTTAGAGGCTTGGAGTCAGAGAATGCTGAGTTTAAAATTCGTTGTGTCTTTTTTTTCTGTACGCCTTTGTTTATATGAAAAGTGGGAATAACGATGCATAATAATTGTGAGCATTACATGAAGTGATACATATGAAAAACTGGCATATAGATAGAACTTAAGAAATATTAGTTAATTCTCTTTCCTATTTAAATAGAAGGATATGCGTGTATATATATATATATATATATCCTTACATAGAAGGAAATACATATATATACATATATATATTTATGTAAATTTTTGTTCTGAAATTTAGTAATTTTTATTCTAAAAGTATTCCTTGGTAACATTTAAAATGGTTAGATCCAAACAATCAAACTATATGAATTTCCTCTGAAGACTTGGTTCTATTTTCCCATTCATTCATTCATTCATTCGGTGGTATCAGGAATTGATACCCCTGAGCTACATCTTCAGCCTTTTTTTTTTTTTTATCTGGAGACAGGGTCTCACTAAGTGGTCCAGTCAGGACTGCAATTTGTGACCCTCCTGCCTTAGCCTTCCAGGGTGCTGGGATGGTGGGCATGTACCACCACACCTGGCTTGCCTCTCTTAAAAGATAAAAGGTATGAAAATTGGTCCACTGTAATTTCTTCCACTTGGAAGGAATATAGGTGATCTGGAGTTTATCCAGTGTAAATGGCTACATTTAAATTTTAGACAGTGGAATCTACTAATGTTGTAAGCGAATTAAGATTTGTTCTCTGTTTTCCAAAAGACGGAGGGATTGTAGGGCAGTAAAAAATGGTACAAAAAGACTAGAAATGCTGAGACTAGGGAGATAAAAATTGCTTAACTTTAGGAATTGATACTTTGTGAAAGAATTTTAGAAAGAGTAGACCTGGCATAAATTATTATGTAGGCATTAAGGAAGGTTAGTTAGTAGGCAGTTATGTTTTTCTTCCCAACCACTTAGAGGGTCCTACTGGGTTTCAAGTCTGTGACTTTAGAGTTCACTAATTTATGCTGTTATTTCTGCTTGAAATATGTATGCTTGTAGTCCCATATGGGGTACCAAAACATAGTTGGAGAGGAGGAATTAGTTTGGATTTTCCTATCAAAAAAACGATGGCAGGATAACTATTGATTAAAACAACCTATGACATATTTCAAAATGACTAGGAGAGTACAAAACTCCTAACATATAAAAATGATTAATTTTTAAAGAAATGGAAATGGCCTATTACCTTATGATGTCCTGCATATTTGTATCAAGTTGCCAACATACCCGACAAAGATGTACAAATAAATCTTGATAAAACAACAACAACAACAGCAAACTATTCATTTTCTATGCTTTTGCTGCATATAGTTATCTTCTTAGGAACTTTTTAGAAATTATTTTTTATTCCAAACTAAGTCTTAGCTCACATCACAGTGAAAATTTAGCTCTTTGAACGTCTATGTGTTTGAGTCAAAATCACTTCACTACAGAACCACAGGGAGTGGCAAATACACATGATTTCCCCCGTAAATTACCAAAATTCATCTCATATGCCCAGAAATCCATTCTAATGTGTTTTATGTAGCTCGCTCTCCACACTTTCTCTCCTTCCAAAGCCAGTCATAGTTTAGGAAAGCAATGCTGAACAGATGGTTTCTCATCTTCACTAATGGTACTTTGATTTCAGGTGGAATTTGACAGGATGCTAAGTCAGGAAAACAAAAGAAAAGAAACATAAAGCTCCGCCTTCAAACACTGTCACAATCATTTTGAAATGAAATAAATCAGATTATTATTTACTAGTATAAGCTACAGGGACATGTAAAATAAAGGTGCAATTTAAATTAACTTTCCTTTGCAAATGAGCTACCTTGTTTATTTTCATTGTGAAAATAAGCTCTTTTTATAGTAACTACTTAATTTTGCTTCCTCATTTAAAGAGTTGGTCTTTCTTTCCTTTTATTAGTCTTGCCTTTTGGCATATAACATGCTGACAGTCAGAGGAAAAGCCTCAGATGTCACTCTGAAGTACAATAAAATATATGAGTATGTGTATGTTGTCCTTTTAACCCAACATATCAAAGCAGATTGGACACAAACATCCATTTCTAAAAGCATGTGAGGTTAATAGACAGATGCTTTTCTTTCTTTTTTGGTTCACTTAAGAGTAATGTTAGAGTGGGAAGATGGTGACAGAGTCCTCCTTTCTGTTTGTTCTGCACTAAAAGTGCAACTGCACTGAAGTAACCACTGGCAAGATGATCAATAGATTTAGGTTAGTACTAGCTATGAGACAAACACATCATTTAACCTCAGCTCGGGACTGCTAACCAGCCAAATTAAGCTTCCAGTTATCAAACTTTCCGATTTACAGCATTAGAAGTATATGTGTTGACTATTTTTCCACATGTCAATTAATATTATCTTTATCTACAAGTCTGGATGTGAGTTATTGTCTTATTACAACATTATAATATTATGACATTACAAAATTCAACATTATATTATAACATAAATTCAACAAAAACATCTTTTTTTTCCCTTTCACAGCAATCCTCCTGCCTCAGCCTCCTGAGTCCTGGGATTACAGGCATGCACTACCATGCTTGGCTTCTTTTTAAATTTATAAATTTGTACTTTATATGTTTTTAGTACATAATGATTACATTCATTGTGGAGAGCTGATACATGAGCATAACACAAATTCTTTTTACAACCCTTCCCTTTCTCTCCTCAGTTGTCTTCTTCTTCTAACACTCAATAGGTTTATGGTTAGGCATGGTGGTGCACACCAGCAATCCCAGCACTTGGAAGGCTCAAGCAGGAGGATCACTGCAAGTTTGAGACCAGCCTGGACTACATAGTGAACTCGACGCCAGCCTGCACTTCACAGCTAGACCCTGTCTCCAAAACAAACAAACAGAAAATCCCCCTCAAAAAATAGATTTATGGGTTGTTAGTTTTGAGACCAGGTCTTGCTCTGTAGTTCAGGCTGGCCTTGAACTCACAGTGATCCTCCTGCTGCAGAAATCTCTCCTCCCAGAAGTACTTGGATTACAGATGTGCCCCACCATGCCTAATAACACTCTTACTAAGTGATTGACATGACTTTTGACTTCAAAGGCTGTCTGTATGTTGATGACTCCTATGCTCCGTGTCAGGTTTTGATAGTTTCTTCCCATCTCGCCCCTCTAGCCCATTCCAACAAAATTGTCTTTGTGCTCCAAATCTTCAAGGTCATTTATCATAGTCATAACCACAGAGAGATTCTCCTAGAGAGTTGCCAGCAGCAATTTTGTTAGTAATATGCTCTCTACTTTAATGGAACTAAAGTCTACATTAGCTAGCTTTGATTTGAGATTTCCTAGTTAATTTAATTGTGAATCATGAAATACATAGAGAAAAATTAATTATCTACATGTTGGATAAATATGTTTTGTAATATTGTTAATCAGAAGCAAAATTCAAATGAGAAATGGGACTAATTCACTTGGGTAGACTGCATTTTCCTTTTGCACCAGGCAGAATAATTGCCTTTAAAGTTTTAGAAGGACTTCTACTATTACTAAATTTTTAGAAGGATATTGTTAATAGTATTGTTTATCTCTTGATCAAAAAGTAGTTTAGGGTAATTAAACAACCCCTGTTAAAGATCTTGGAACCATCACATGAGAAAAATATGGATTTTCATCACTGGATTTAATAAAAATATTTAGTAGAACTTGTAAGTTTGGCACAAACAATTCAGAAATCACAAGGTTGGCAGAATGTTTATGCCTGAGAGGGTAATGGTTTGATAATTTAAGTCCATTTTCAAGCAAACACAATGACAAAGAATTAAGAAAAAATTTTCCTGGATATATTAAAATCAATCTGAAGCAATAAAATTTTACAGGACAACAAAGCCTGAAATTCTTTTTTGTGCTCCAATTTTCAACACTGAATGGATTTGAATTGGACTATTTAGAGACAATTAAATACACCTGTGCTGTTAAAAATTTGAGTGCAGGAAATAATAAGGAAAATGTGTGCCACAAAGCAAAACTGGTTTTCTAGTTTCTTTCACTGTCTGCATGAGCACGTAATGGAAAGACACAGCAGTAGTCTGTTTTTAGCTTTAACTGGAATCTATGCTTTACTGCAAATTGTGTCCATTTCCAGTGCCAGAAAGGGTGCCAGGGCCAATCATTCTGATTCTCTGATAAGATCTTTTCTGCCCACACTTTTCAGAACAAAGAAAGCCTCTATTCATTGTGTGCATTACGCATATGTTTTCATTACCTGAAATAGTTAAAAGCTTTATTGTTGCCTGTACTTGTCAGGGTCAGTTCACACTATTAAATTGCCTGTATTAAGATAGGTTAGATTGTGCAGTAACACACAATTCAAAGAGTCAGGGGCTTCCCACACAGTAAGGGCTTGTTTCTTACTCTTCGAGTCCACAAGTATACTGTGGGTCAGTGGGGCTCCTGCCTACCACAGTTGCTTAAAGTAGATGCAGCAGGAGCACCTCCAAAGTTGCTGGTTTCTATTCCTAAAGGAAGGGTGAGTTCTGGATAGTCTCATATCTATAATCAAATGCACTAGTCCAAAAGTGATATATAACATCCATTCAAAATTTACCTCCCTGAACTAATGACAAAACTCTACTTACAAGAGGGTAAGGAAGTGAAATGATGTCATGTCCCTTGAAGAAAGGATAATCAGAAATGTTTCTTGAGCAGTACTAATGTCTTGGTTACTTTTCGCTCGTTGCTGAGGCAAAATACCTGATGCCCCAAATTAGGGAATGAAAGGTTTATTCTTACAGTTTCTCGGGAGTTTCAGTTCACACTTAGTTGGCTCCAAGTCAGCATGGGGTGGCAGGGCTGCCATTCATGGTGGCTGTAAGCTGCAAGGCGCGCAGGAGAGAGAGAGAGAGAGAGAGAGAGAGAGAGAGAGAGAGGAAGCGCAAGACCCACCTTCCCTTACACTGTATGTCAGCTCCACCCCTGGGCAGGTACAGAAAACCGAACACAAGCAAAAGCCAGACAGCCCCATCAAAGGTATGTGAGGACTTGGGGGTACATAGCATATCACCCAATACAACTAATAAGCATTATATTAACTCACAGTGACAGTCCTGTTACTTGCGGTAAAGCTATCCTCAATAGGATAATGATTTGATGATAATGATATTTAAAATCATTGAAATTTTACAGTGACTTTGTTTTGTTTTTATGTGTTAATATATTTAATCTGTACAATAATCTTAGAATGTGAGTGCTGTTCTTACTGTCATTTTTCTACTGAAAAACTATCCTGGAGAATTTTCCTCCCTAGGATCATTCAGAAGTTTAATGTCAGAGTCTTGATTTTGACTTATGTATTTTATCTGCGAAATTCACATTTTTAACTAGCATGTCATAGATGCCCTAATACTTTTGCTTTCAAATATACATATATAGAGGTATAGGTACACACCTATCTTTCTGTTATGTTACGAAAAATAAAAGTGTGTAAATACTGTAACACTGTTGGTGAAAAAGAAATGAAACTTCATTAGATGATACTTATCAGTTACTATTCACTTAAAGTGAGTATGTTAGGCAAATTTTGAATCAATTTTCCCAAAGCATAAAGAGGCAATTCTTTCTTTGTCATACCAAAGAGCAAAGTAAATATTATAAACTACCAAGCCTAAGGCCTCAATCATAAATAGCTTGTGCTATACTCTCTTGGAGATGATATAAGATTGAATACACTTTTCACTATCCATGGAAAGACCAGAGTATTTACAGCCCAGAGCTATTTGCTTGGTGGGTGCTCAAATTCTATACATAGAGAAACCTCAGGCAATGCATTCAGAGGATGACTGCAGAGAGCTATTACCTACAAAAATACCTTGACTACCTCAAACTTACTCTTCATTTGAAGACTATTTTCAAACCAGAGCTTTTTGACTAAGTAAGGGGATATTGAGACTCAGTGATTCTGGAAGCTTATTACACTTAAACTTTTAATTTTTTCCTTATCTGAACAAGTTCCATTTTTTTGAATGGGATCTATACATTTATTTCTTCTAATTTGGATTTTGGAATTTTAACTGAAATTCTCCTTTTATCAGGTTCTTGTTCATTGTGTGGTGAAATCACACTGATTCCTCCTTGGGAAACCACTGCTTTCTTGTTTGTAATCAAGATAATGTAAATATTATTAGTTCTGTATTCTTTAAAGAGGGGGTAAATTGCAGGTCTGGTGAATGAGTACATTTTGTTCCCTGGAGCATGACTGGTGCATAGGTAGCCACAGAGTGCAAGTCAGAATACTGAAACTCAGACTGGGGACTGTTGGGACATATGCTGGATCTAGAAAAGGAAACAGAAGAGCAGAGATTCTTCTGTCACCTTTGTGATCTATCCCCACGTTGACAGCAACACTATCACAGGGTAAACACTCAATATATTGAGTGAATGAGTGAAGAAAGAAATACTGTGTTTTAATGAGTAAATGAATGAAATATTTTATGCTGCGCTACTGGGCTGATTCAATGAAAGCCTTGAGTGGTCAGGCAACTAGCATGTGGAGAACTCCTCCCTGTGAGAAAAGTCAAAACTAAGCAAATCCAAGTCAAAAAATGGCAAGAGGAAAATTGAATGCTGGTGACATCATTTGAGCCTTAGAATCCAGTTATGTGGAAAGGACATTAGGTTCTAAGTTCAAAAAAGTCAAAAATTTTCCTTATCACTTAATCAAGTTGGAATTGAATTTTACCAAAAGAATATGAATTTATAGATCAGCCATTTTATTATTTGGAGACTCTTTAAGCTCTGAGCTATTGTAATAGAATGACAAAAATGGTATCATCCTAAAACCACTGGCTTGAACATTTCACTCACAAATATTTTTTATTGCTACAGCCTACAACCTATACTGCAGCAATAAAAATCTCTCCTGAAGTAGACCAAAATTGTACATGAGAATTACTTTCAAACTTAAAATATCTTAAATGGTCTACTCTATCTAGGCTCAAGAAAGTCGACATCAGAGGGTGATTCAGTTTCAGCTAGTGATCTAAGGAGCCCTGCCTGGGAGGGTGAGGAAAATATTTAATACTGGAATTTCACTTTTCAGGAAAAAATTCATAGGAATAAGAGCTAGCAGCTTTATCAAACTGAGAGGTACTTCATACTAGAAGGCAGATATTCTCAATAGTAATCCTAGAAGGACCTAGAATGTTCTAGAAGAACTTTTAAGAGTGTTGAGCTTTTGTCCTGAATTCATCTAGAGATGAAGGGAGGCAGGGAGGCAAGGGAGGTCTGAAAGATCAAGGCAGCTGCAGGTTTGTTATCTGGGGAGAGACCAGTCTTTCCCTCCATGATGGTGTTTTTAGCATTGTCCCAGTATAAAGGAGTAGAGATGGGCAAATAAGGTGCATAGTTTAGGAAGCCTCTTTTATATGTCATTAATCTCACTCATCCAGGGAGAGCCCTCATGATTAAATCACCTCCCAAAGGCCTCACTTCTTGATATTACCATACTGGTAAATAAGTTTCAGTATGTAAGTGTTGGGGAATACATTCATGCCACTGAATCCTTGGAGGCAACTGTCATTAATTTTGCCTAGCATTATAATAATCATTTATCTCTTATCTCAACTACTGTGAGTTCCTACAAGATTGAGAGGATGCCTTAGTTTCTTTTATTACAATCATCTAACTCTATGTCTAGAACATAAAGCCTTGGTGTAAGGGGACAGGTTTTTGTTGTGGGCACTTTAAGAGTAAAGTGAAAGAACTAAAGAGGAACAGTTACAAAGAAGTCATAAAAGAAGAATTTCAAAGAAGGAAAGATTTTACTTTCATTTAAAGTTTTTAAATGTCTCCCAATTCCAAATGTCACAGAGGTGAAGAAAATGAAGATCTTTGAATTTAGTGAATATTTTATCCTTTTGCCTTCTAACATTTTGAGATGGGTAATGCTGAGTGCTGCCAGGAAGGAAGTAAAACTGAGAGCCTAGTGATTTTGAGATACCTACGCAGGTAATGGGGTATCCAATAGCAGAGACCCAACCATGAAGCTGATACTCCTTTGGATAAATCAACAAAGAAAGGTTAGGCAGTCAATCTTAGAGAAACTGTGCTTAAGACTTTTTATTCCACCAACAGTTTAGGAGAATAAATTCCCATTCCAGAAATTAGTGTGCTATGTAAACAATCCATGTTTTGAAGTTTAAATACTAGAAAATGAATCTCCAGATAAAAAACATGCAGCTGCCTTGATCTTTCAAACCTCCATAACTGTGAGTAGTAAGTTAATGTTTGTATAAGTTCCCTCATCTCAAGTATTTTGTTATAGCAGCAGGAGTAGATTAGGGCATAGTCAAAGGTAAAAAAAAAAAAAAGTAATAATGTGGAAATTTAGAGAAAGAAGAGCAACATCAGAGTTGCCTCATGAAGATGGTATCATGAAAGAAGCACAGGTGCAGAATTCATTCATTTAGAGCTGAAGGGAGGCAGGGAGGCAATGGAATAAAAGAATAGAAGTAAAAAATAAATACCAGATTGGAAAAGGAAGCAATAACTTCCACAAAGAATTCTTTATTTATCAGAAATAGCCACTAATATACCTATGAGTCTTTAGAATCTAGCTTTTATTCAATCTTTTGAATAATTTTCATAAAATATCATTTTTATCCTGTGAGTAAATCCTAGCAGAAATCTTCTGTAACTCTCTTTTTTAAAGCATGAGAAATAATCTGTTTTAATTGATACTAAAATACTTTATGATTGAATGCTAAACATACATTCTACTATGGTACAGGAACATTTTCTAAAACTACAGTGATTTTTTGACATTTCTTAATTTTGGCATATTCAGGTCACATTTGTTCATTTGTTGGTATGGTTTCTTTTCCTGAAGAAAAATAGGTCTTTGTTAGCTTACCAGTCTACATCCTTATTTTTCCATGAAATCGTCTTCTATTCTGTCAAAAACACCCAGAACTGAAAGCATCATGCATTTTATTAATGGTGTCTCACCGATGACTATGTTACTATGTGTTCAATAAGAAATCATGTTGAATTTAATTAGATAGTGAAACAGAGATTGAGAAATTTCTCCTGAGTTGTTCCTTAAAAAAGCTGGTGTTAGTAAGCTATGTTATTTTTCTTCTTTTTGCTGTAATTTTTTCTGTTTATTTTTGATTCACATAAAAGTTACCTTTTATAAAATTCGCACAAAAAATATAATGCTCTGGTTATAAAGCCAAAGGATGGTTAGATGCCTTTTATTTATATTTGAGTTTTCAAGTAATGAGCAAGGTGATATTTTTAAAGCACAGCTTCTACACAGAGGTATGAAAATTTCAGTCACTCCTTTAGCAAGAAAACTCATCACTCACAACAGATCTTGCAGTCATAATAGCTGTCATTCTAGTGGAAACAATTTTCAGGAATTATATTTACTTGCTATTACTGCCACCTACTTCATCAGACTAAGCTTTGGAATAACTTTTAAAGTGCCCTTTCTATTCTGGCTAGAGAAGAAAAGAAACTAAAGAGAGAAATCAGTTCAGAAAAAAATACTATTCAAAAGGAAAACTAGAAGCTCACTTTCACTATCTCCACAAGTACTGCACTGAAATGTATGGAAATTTAGAGGGAAAGTTAATATAGTGTATATTCTTTTAACTGTATAATCCAGTATCAATGTTTTCTGCCCAAGTGTAGAGAAAACAAAAGTTTCTACGAAGAGAGGAAACAAAATGCAAAAGAACTATGAAAGAAATCATTTGGAAAGCTCTTGAGAATTGAGGCTTCCAAATAGAAAAAAGCTTCAGCAAACTGTAAAGACAAAATGAAGGTGCAGTAATATGCAAAACCAATGATACTGCTGAAGGTACTAATAAAGGCACTGTAATTTTAGGCCTGAAAAGAGCAGAAAATGCTGGTAATTTTCAACATATAGTCCTTAAAGTGCCCAGAATGGAACTGAGATAGATTGATCAATTGTTTTAACACATTTGAAAATACAATGTGTGAGTACATTGTAAGCCTGGGGAAATGTAAAATCAGTTGCTTTTACCTTATGATTGAGTATACAGAATTATGCTTTTATGTCGACAAGTTTATACCACATTCTAAGAGTTATTAGGTGTAATTTTAACACCCACATTCGCTCTTGTCCTACCCCTCCTCTTGTTTCCCTCTCTCCTTTTCACACTAACTACATTTTTAATGTTGCCTTTCTGTTCACTTCATTTTTCATTTCTGAGATAAGGATTACTGTGCACATTTAAGGAGAAATTTGAAATTAACATTTCAATTAAAGTCATTAAAAGCAAACAGTCTGCCATGAGGAAGGAGGGGAACTGAAGGGTGCTGCTTTAGGTTTAGAGAAAGGCTTGCCAGTAACAAAGCTTCAGGATTTGGAAACAAAAACAAAGAGATTTCCTGCCTCCCCTCTACAGTTTTATCCACCCTTGCTCCTGAGCAATGCAAGCAACTTTATTTCTACTGACTGATTTTGTTTTAGCATAACACACCACGAAGGAATATAACATGTATTCTTAATTTACCACCAACTTTGCACCAATGAAGGAAAATGCTCTCTGCTCTCTTATTCGGTGCTGCAAGATGAGAAAACCTGCGGTTGTACTTGAGTGATTTAAGCAATCCTATTTAACAGACTCTGGAGGAAAAAAAAACATTGAGAAAATGAAGAAATGAGAAACAATTATTCTCTGTATTTCAGAGACCATCTTGGGGGGAAAGTTGTAAGTTGCATATTTAATGTCAATGATAGACAAGTCACACAGGGAAATGTGATCTTACTCCAGGTTGCTGGGAGGAAGAAGCAGCAGCCCCTAGTAGACATGGATTTAGCTGGATCTGTGAACGCCTGACTTAGTTTTGAACCCTGCTCTCTTACTTATTAGCTGAATGACCTTGCTTAACATATCTCCTCACCCTTCAATTCCTTGTCAGCAAATGAGGGATAAAATGTCCACTTTAATTAATTGTCATAAGGACCAAAGGACTTAACTGTATGCCCAGGTGCACTCAGTAAACCGTGGCTTCTATGACAATTATGCGAAATAACCAAATTGGTTTTCCAAGAAGCACACAAGGGAGTGACCTCTTGTGAGAAAGGAGTCTCGGCTCTGAGTTTCAATTGTGTGTACAAAACTGAGAGGAGACCTAAGGAGCCAGAGGGAAGATGACGGAGGAAGCAGAAGTCTGGTGCCTCCCTCTTTCAGACTAGCGGTAGTGTCTCTAGGAGAGGGGATAGGGCTGACCCTGGGTGAAGTGATCTCAGCATTCATTCCCAAGTACCCAGGTGATTCTGCTGTCCATTGCCATTTGTTTCCTATGGCTGCTGTAACAAGTCTCCCAAACTAAAGATTTAAAACCGTAGGGATCTATTCTCTCACAATTCTTCAGGCTGAATCTCTGGAGATGATGGCCAGGCTGTGCTTTCTCTGAAGGTTCCAACAGAGAATCTGTCCCATGCCTTTCTCTTAGCTTGTGGTGTCATCAATGTTCCTTAGGGTTTCTTTGCTTGTAGATGCTGTACTGTAATACCTGCCTTCACTGTCAGATGACCCTCTCCCTGCGCGTCTCTGACTCCGAGTCTCTTAAGGATTATTGTCACATTGGATAAAGGACCTTTCTACTCCAGTATGAACTTAACTTCGTTAGATCTTAAAAGACACTTTTTCCAAATAAGGTCACATTCATAGATAGATTTCAGGGGTTGGGACTTGAACATAATTTTTTAAAGTGGGAGGATGATACAATTCAACCTACAACCTGCACTATGTACTTTAAATTTAAGAAATAGAATTCTAACTGCTTAAAGTAGATTTTTAAACCTTTCATCAATACCACTTATTTTCCATTTACTTTCCTATGTTATTGAAAGCATATAATAGTTGTAAATGTAAAAAAATTCCTTACTGAATAACTCATCTTTATTTTTTTAATAGAATCTTTCCTCATAGGATTTTTCTTACCACTGGGCATGTCTCAGAATGTAGAACATGTGGCAGATAATGTTGTTGGAGGACAATGATAAGTCTTCATTATTTGGTAGATGTTATTATGGTTTAAGACTTAAAACAACTAGTTTCCCCTTTGAAGTTATGGGTAACATTTCATTATTTGTACTTTTTAAATGTTGTCTTTTTTATACTAGGATTTTGAATATTTTTGAAACTTATTTTAGTCAGAGGGGTGGCAATAATACAAATGATAAGAGGCTCAGCATGTCTGAAATATTTTTAGGATATGGAATCTACTAAGTCTAAGCATTACAATTTTGGAGCTTCTTTATTAAAAAAAGTTAAATGCATTCTTTTTTTAAATAAAGTATTCCTCTCTATATTTGTTTTGCTGTATGTTTTGTAAAGGAGAATGCCACGACCTTGCAACACGTATTCATTTTAAAACATGAAAGTGTCTAACATAAAATTTCTAATAATCAAGTTGATACATCTTACTGGCTCTTAATCCCAAGGCCTGCATCTTGGATCAAACTAAGATCAAAGATTTCTCTTTTCAACCATATTTTTAAAGCAAGGGCTCTGAGTTGGAACAGTATCTCCAACCTGGGAATCTGAAGATTTCATAGTTTTAGGAATGGACATTCTGAAATCTATAGACATGAACTAATTACTGTCACTAAAAATATGACCTCTGAGGGATTCACTAGACTGGGAGTAATTTATAATCTATCAATAGAGCTGTCACATGCTTTTTAACATTTCTTAGACTCTAAAGTCTCTGTACTGGAACCCCTAACCTTTATAACTATGTTGCTAACTAGTCCCCGTGAAAATATACTATTTTAGTAGCTAGGATGGAATGCTACCAAAGAGAGGAACAAAATGAGAACTAGTGTTATGATTTATATTCCTATGGCTCTTCCAAGGCTCATATAATCATGGCATGGATGCAGCTGAGTCTAGCGGTTCGTGATAGGTTTGTTGTATGGTGCTGGGATTGGTGGTGTGAGTGCGGCACCTGCCCAGGGGTGGAGCCAACATACAGTGTGAGGGCCGGAAGAGGGCGTGTTTTCTCTCTCTTGATAGTTCATGCCTTGCTGTTTGTGGTGGCCATGAATGGCTGCCCCTCCAGCCATGCCACTCTGTCTTGCAGCCAGCTGAGTATGGACTAAAACCTCCAATATTGTAAGAATAAACCCTTCCTTCCCTAATTTTTTTGGGTGTCAGGCATTTTGTCTCAGCAATGATAGAAAAGTAACTAAGACAGAATTTGATACCAGTGGAGTGGGGTCATTGCTGTGACTAAACCTGACCATATGGTTCAAGAGCCTTTGGAAATGGCTTGTGGGAAGAGTTTGGAAAGGTTTGGAGGTGTTGCCTGAAAGAGTGGTGCTGGAACAGCTTAGGCTGTTTCATATGGGAGATTCTGGTCAGAGCTCAGAAGGCCAGAAGGCTGATATAAAGTCTGCTGGTAAAGAACAGGCTCTGGAGGTTTCTGCTGGGAAGAAGGACAGCACTGGTTGTTGGACTCCAGACAATGTGTGTTATGACTTGGCAGAAAGTTTGTCTGGATTTTGCTCGTGTCCAGAGACTTTGCCTGAGACTAAGATTAAGGGCAATAAACTGATTGACCTGGCAAAGGAAATTTCAAGGCAGTCAAATGTTGAGGTGGTGACATGGCTATTGTTGGGGGCTTCTAGCCAGATTTATGTTGTGAATGAAGAGCAAAGAGCCCAGCAGGATGATTTAAAACATTGTGAGTTTGACCAGAAAGCTGTGGACTGTAAAGATAGAGCTGAGAGCTCGATTACTCTGAAGGAGCAAAGAAATAAAAAAGACTGCCTGGGGCCAGCCTGGGAAGCAGTGGGTCTCCACGCTTTGCAGCCTCAGAACTGCAAAAATGAAAAAGTTTGCTCGGAGGAGGAGAAAGTTGCAGAGCACCACATTCCAGAGTGGTGACAGAGGCCACAGGAGGTTCCAAAATGTTGGCAGCCACACCAGATTTGAGAATGGTGGTGGCATAGAGAATCTGTTCCTTACAATTAGGTTCAGAGAGCTCAGTAATTTCAGCAATGCTGAAACTGTTAGAACTTTGGCAACTCTTGGAGATGAACTAAATGTCTTTTGTATAAAGGATATAGATGAGTCTTTGGGGGCCAGGGGTGGAATGCTATAGTTTATATTTCTATAGCCCTGCCAAATCTCATGTAATCATGGCATGGATTCAGGTGAGTCTAGCATTGGTGATTGGTTTGTCATCTGGTGCTGGGATTGGTGGTGTGAGTGCAGCACCTGCCCAGGGCTGGAGGCAACACACAGTGTAAGGGCAGGAAGAAGGCATGTCTTTTCTCTCTTGCTGGTTCATGCCTTGCTGTTTGTGGTGGCCATGAATGGCTGCCCCCCTAGTCATGCTACCTTGCCTTGCAGCCAGCTGAGTATGGACTGAAACTTTCAATATTGTAAGAAAAAACCTTTCCTTCCCTAATTTTGGGTGTCAGGTATTTTGTCTCAGCAATGAGAGAAAAGTAACTAAGACAACTAGAATGATGCTTTCCAGCTCAAATCCTTTTAATTTTGTTAAAAATCAAAAATATATAGTGCGAATTGGTATTAGAAAAAAGGAAGTCTATTGACTTTTCACAGAGTAGACATTCTTTTGCTCTGTCTTACACAGTGTCTTTTTCCATAGCCATGGTAAGAATTCTAAGAGCTTCCAATACGCCACTTTTCTCCATGAATATGTCCTGTCTGACTCCCTTACCTTAAATGTTGGAAAGACCTGTGACTAGACTATGATGAGTATGCTATATGGTAGTGTGGAAGAGGGAGTGTAGATGTACTTAAGGACCCGAATTAGTTGTATATGAATTCACTAAAAGGAGATTATCTTGACTGTAAACCCTTGAGGCAGGACTGGACCCTTCCTCAGGTGAGAAAGAGACTTTCCTGGTAGCCTTGAAAAAGTAAACAGTCATGTTCTTGTAAGCTCGAGGAAAAGGCCATCTGTTGGAACTGAGGATCTCCTACAGCTTCCACTGACTACAATTCTGCCAAAAACATGAAAAAGCTTGGAAAAGAACCCAAAGTTTCTCTTCTGTAGTCCAATTGACATTGTGGGACCTTGTGAGACACTCTACAGAGGACCCACTTAACATGTGCCTGGACTCTTGAGCCATTTAAACTATGAGATGATGAAATATGGATTGTTTTAAACTACTATGTTTGTGGCAAACTTGCATGCAGTAATAAAAAGCTAGTAAATCTTTCTTTACAAACCAATTGTTGGGATATATTTATAATAGTAAAACCTAACCTCTTTAGTTCAATAATTAGTGTTTTTTTCAAATAGGAATAAGAACAATGTATAAAAAAGTCTATTTTAGAATTATTAGGCAGATGAATGAATGAGAAAAGATTTTTCAAATTTGAGACTGTTATAACTTTCCTGTCTCAGATTCACAGCTAGTTTATATTGCAAAATATGCGAGGCATTAGTGATGATATCGGAGGCATGAATATGTGGTGGCATTTAAAGTATCCAGGAAGAATAGATCTGCCTATGGTAATAGTGATCTCTTTCCTTTCATCTCATTCTACTTACTACCTCAATACTTTGGCCATACCCCTTTATGGGTTAAGTACATGAGCTTTAATTCTGTTTGTACCCTTATGAGAGAAAACTACACGCTCACTGCTTTTACCTTCTCATTTCTTAATTCCTTACCACACACACTGAAAACTGACTTCTGATTCTAGCTTTCAAGTGAAACAAAACTTTCAAGGTCACTGAAGAGCTCTAAATCCACTAAACTTTCCTCAGGCTCAATCTTCCATGATCTATTTGCAGCATTTGCCATGCTTAGATGCTTATGTCTCTAATTATTTCTTTGCTTGGTCAAAAAGGAAAAAAATAAGTTAGATCACACTCTAATTTTGAAAGCCCACAAAAGGTTACAGTTTGTAGAACAAAACATGTCCTACTCACAAAAGCTTTAAAGGTTCTCAAAGAATGGGGTCTCACTTTTCTCTCCTCAGACTATGTCGCACAGTGTACCCTACAGTCCAATCACACCAACTTCTTTGTAAACCACCCAGCTTTGTAATGGTGTTTAACTTTTTCAGTCTGGAGTGACCTTTCATCCAGTACTCTGATTATGCAAATCTTTCTCTATTTCAAGGTGCAATTTAAAGTCTACCTCTTTCTTTTCTCCTTTCTCATTCTTATACTAAATTTTCCATAGCTTAGTTTACTTATACGAAAGCTTTCTTTAATTCTTCACTTGCCCAGTATTAAAATTTATTTTGTTCAAAGTCTTTAACATTCTTTATTCTCTTATGAAATTTGAATCATAAATAAATTGTTGCAAATAATAATTGCTCAACCAGATCCAAATTCCAACAACATATTTCACAGAATTAGAGAAAAGAATCTTAAAAATTCATTTGGAACCAGAAGAGACCTATAATATCCAAGGCAATTCTGTGCAACAGAGGTAAATCAGGGGGCATCACAATCCCTGATTTGAAATTATACTACAAAGCTACTGTGATAAAAACAGCATGGTACTGGAAACAAACAAACATACCTGATGATCAGTGGAACAGATTAGAAGGTGCTGAAACAATTCCAGACACAGTCACCTTATCTTTGACAAAGGAGCCAAATGCCTTCACTGATAAGTGTTGCAGGAAAAACTGGTTTTCTGCATGCTGAAGATTAAAATTAGACTATATCTTTCACCATGCACTAAACTAAAATTGAAATGGATCAAAGATCTAAATATTAAAAGAGAAACTGTAAATCTGCTGGAAGATAGAATAGGCAGGACTGCTGAAGATATTTAGTATAGGCAAAGACTTTATGAACAAAACCCTGATCACACAGGAACTATCACAAAGAATCAACAAGTTACTGAAAAGCTTTTGCACAGCAAAAGAAACTACCAGTGAAGAAACAACCTACAGTGTGGGAAAAATATTTTTGCCAGCTGTTCCTCAGACAAAGAACCACTATTTAGAATATATAAAAAACACAAAAATATCAGACTACCCAAATTTAAAGATCCAGTCTATAAATGGGTGTCATAAATGAATAGACACTTCTCAGATGAAGAAGTAGAAACAGAAAGTAAATATATGCAAACATGTTCAATGTCACTGGTCATTTGAGAGATGCAAATTAAAACAATGCTGAGATTCCATTTCACCTCAGAAAGAATATCTATTATCAAGAAATCAACCAATAACAAATGCTGACAGAACTATGGGGAAAAAGGAACACTTCTGCATTGTTAGTTGGAATGTAGATTGGTGTAACCGCTGAGAAAATCAGTGTGGAAATTCCTCAAAAAATTAAAACATTCAACCCAGCTACTCTCCTTGGTAGCTTCTTGAAAGAATTAAAAGCATCACACCACAGCGATATATGCACACCCATGTTTATAGTGGCAGAGTTTGTAATAGCTAAATCTTAGAAACAGTACTAAACCTTGGAAACAGCCCAAATACCAAATACCCATCAACTGATGAGTGGATAGAGAAGATACGCTTTTTTTTTTTTATACAATGGATTGCCACTCAACCATAAAGAAGGATAAACTTGAGACATTTCTAGGTAAATGAATGCATCTTTAGACAATACTCTTAAGTGAAATAAATCAAACAATCATGTGCAAATACTGCATTGTTTCTCTGGTGTAAGAAATTAGAAGTATAAATAAGGACCAAAATATATAATACGCTTTGTGAAATAGGAAGAAATTGTTCAAAAGGGAAGGGGAACTAGGGAGGTGACGGGGAAAAGAAAAAAAGGAAAAAAATAAGGAAAAGAAGGAGAAAATGAAAACAAAGCTTTTGTAATAAGGAGGGTAAGGGGGTTGAAGAGAAGGTAGGGAAATGGGAAAAAAAGAATCAAGATACTTCATGTACAAGCACAAATTCCCTATGATGAATGTGATCATTATGTATACATAAAATGCACCAATAAACAATTGAAAAATAAATAATGGCTCAAATTATAATTCAGTATACAGATGAGGGCTTGAAGCAAACACACAGAAGAGATTGGTGATGACAAAAATGATGCTTACTGCTTTTCCCCTACAAGACTGAATACACTGAGAAGGCAGCCTATATGCTTTACTCCTTTTTTGTTTATCTCAGACATCAAGCAGTATGTTCAAAAATATTTCTTTGATTGAATTGACTACTGTTTTCCTGAAACTATCTTAGTTTCCATAATGCTCTGCTGTGCTTTGCCCACAACTCTCACAGCTCCTTTATCTCTTCATCAAACTCTCTATCCATGAGTGTTGTAATTGAAGAATGCATTTTGGTTCTTACTCTATTTATTTTGTTGCCCTATACAGTCTCACTAATAACAAGCATCTACTTTCATAGTTTAAACTCACACATGGTCAATTCTCAATTCTCAGTTTGCAATGGTGTATGCTTTCTTCCATTTTCCATTTTTTACAGGGCATGACACTGGAATGGTTATTCAGGTTCTCTGGAATTATTTTTCATTTCTTTTTCCTTTGCACTCTGAGGCTCAATCGCAGTTCCTGTCAATGGCCCTTTCAAGGAGTCTGTCACATTTGTACTTTCCTTTTTTTAGCAACTTAGGCTTTCATTATCTCACTGTAGTGTTTCTTCTATTGTCTGTCCCCTGTCCTGCTTCCCCACCTCGAAATCCATCCCGCCCACACACTGCTGCCAGACTCATATGCCCAAACAAGACTACAATTATGTTACTTCCATGTTTAAGTATCGTGAAAGGTTCCTGCTCCTCTTTGAATACTAAGTGTAGTCTAAACTCAGTCTGATATTGATGATCATTTCTAAACTAATTTTAAATTACTATTTGATGAGCTTTTACAAATTCCTTAAGCTTCAGCATATGTCACATTCTTGTGTTATTATTATTTCCATGCACATCTTATCTCTATTATCGAGTTGTAAGAATTATGGTTTATTCTTTTTCGTACTTACCACACTGAACTGTTCATCATGCCATATACAACAACTGCTTACTCTTTGTGAGACACATAGCATGTAGTCTGGAGTATCAAAGACTGGACAAACTGAAGTTATCTTATTAGAACTTTGAGTCTGATAAATCTGAGCATAATACTACTACTTGATAGGATGGTAAGTATATTAAATAAGTAATATTGGTATCTAGGAAGGGCTTATATAGAAGAGTCAAGCATTTGAATTGACCCTTAGTCTTTTAAAATAGGAAAAATTGGACATGAAAAGATGGTGTAGTAGCATTTCAGATGTAAGCTGATAGTGAACTAAGGTAAAAAGACAAACAATAGAAGCGTATATCCATTGAACAGTGACTAGTTTAGTTTCCCCATAGTTTTGGGTACTTAAAAGAGAAAAGACAAAAAGTGTTGGAAAGGTATCTTGAGGCTACATTATAGAGAGGATTGAATGCTAAATAAAGGGTCAGAAAATTCAGCTAAGGGGGAAGTACTAAAAGTTTCTGAAAAGAATTTGTGTAATCTGGGGCAAGCTTCAGAAAGAATCAGATTTCTGCACAACAGACTGGCTATCAGTGGAAAATTGTTGTGGAGAGGTCTCTAGGAGACTCTAATAATTGCTGAGGGCCCAAACTAGAGCAATAGTAGGAGAAATGGAGAGAAGACAGAGACAGAGATTAGGGCAATGTGATTTGTTAACTAGTTGGAGAAAGAGGGCACAAAATAGAATCAATGATGCTACTATTTTAGCTTTAGGGTAGGGGAACATGTATATGTGTGTTTTGTTGGAGTAAAGAAGGTTATTTTTAGTTATACTGAATTTCAATTGCAAATAGAATATGCAAATGAATGGATCCAAAGGAGAGCTTTAAAAATAATTCATTGTCATTTTATTTTGTATTTTCCTACTGATTCAGAATATTGAATATCTTTACATGGACTTATCTATTCATATCTTTTTTCATTAAGTGCCTATTCAAACGTTTTGTTCATTTTATATTGGGTGGTAAGAGATTTTAAAAACACGTATTTTGGAAACAACTTTGTCAGATGCAGCTATTGCTATGGTTTAGATCTAGAATGTTCCTCCCAATTCTCATATGGGTGAAAAGTGAATCATGGGGGAGCCTTATACTCGTTAGTAGATTCATTCACTAATGAGTTCAGTAGCTGAATGTGCTACTAGGAGGTGGGGCTGACTGAAGAGGCAGGTCACAGGGACGGGACCTGGGAGGGTGTGTCTCCCTCCCCTGCTCCTCTCTTCTCTCTGCTTCCTGGTTGTCAGGACATGAGCGTCCTGCGATGGCAGGCCCTTCCACCATGCTGTTTCTGGATTTGAGCCTGTCGATCATGGATCGAAACTTCTGAAATGGTGAGCCAAAATAAACTTTTTTCTTCTTTATATTGTGAGTGTTGGATAATTTTTCCTAGGCAAAGGAAAGAGACTAAGGTAATTATTTTGCACGTTACCTCCCAGTCTATGATTTTTTTTTCACATGTCTTTTATTTTTCCTTTTCTTTGTGGTATAATTAGGAAGGCAGAAGCCTTCACTTTAGAAGAGTCTGATTTATCATGCTATTCTTTGATAGTTAATGATTTTGGTCTTCTTTTAAGAGAAGCTTTGCCTACATCAAGGTCATGAAATTATCTCTTATGTTGTCTTACAGAAATTTTATAGTTCCAACCTTTACATTTAGACCTACGACCCATATTTCATTACCAGGGAATTACACAATGAAACAACAAAAATTACACAGCAAAATTCTATACAGTGATATACTGTATACCTTTTAGAATGACTAAAGTGGAGAAGACTGACAATTCCAAGTGCTGACAAGAATATAGGGAATAGATCTCTCCTGCATTGGTGGTGGTTCTGTAATAATATAAGCACTTTAGAAAACAGATTATTAGTTTTTAAAGTAAGATGAATGGTGTATTACCTAGCGTTTCCACACCTAGGTACTTCCCAAGAGAAATGAAAACATAGATGTATGTCCATTCAAAGGTTTGCACAAGAAAATGTATAACTCCTTTATTTTTTAAAGCCCCAAACTGGAAACATTATAAACAGATACACAGCTAAGTATATTGAGAATATCCATACAACAGAATACTACTTACCAACACAAAGGAGTGAACTACTGAAACATACAAGCACATAGGTGAATCTCAAAAACACTACACTAAGTGAAAAAAAAATCAGACATAAAAGACCATATTAGAGCATGGTTTCACTTAATGGAGCATTGAAAAATTATAACTCATTTATTATGATGGAAAACAGAACAATAATTGCTTAAGCTGGATATGGTAGGGCAGGAATTTCTGGAAATGAATTAGAAGCTTTTTGGAATAGTGATTACTACATTGCATGCACAGGTCAAATGCATGCACAGAACCATATATCTGCAATGGGTACAACTTGTGATATGTGAACCATGTATCAATAAGGTTAACTTAAGAAAAGCAAAAAGTTCAACAGAGGCATCTTGGCTAGGGATCAAGTGTTTGGTACATAAAGGGAGTATGGGAAGCCCTGAAATTATGAGAAGTCATAGAGGCAGTAGAATACCAGAGGTGAATCTTCAGAGAGCCCCATCATGCAGGGAACTGAGAAGGCAGTAAAAGAATGCATGCTCAGAAAGGAAGGAAGAGAATCTGAGAATAGAATATCAGATGCCAAAGGAGAAAAGAATTTCAGTGAGATAAGGTGCATGGCAGAGAGTGGCTATACATATACGTCCAAGTGCCTCTGGCTGAGTGAATGGCTACGTCATGTAATTTAGACAGAGGCGAAGCTGCATCAGACTCCAATGGAAGGGCTAAGCAACAGCACCAAATGTGAACTCCCTGTGTGCTGTCCTGTAATTGAAGCACTGGTGAAATCATGCAGTGTTCAACTTTAGAATGATTATTAAGCTTATACCCTCCTGAAACTACCTGGTTTTCAATCAGGAGCACTGTTAGAGCTTAAGGCTACTTAATGCAAAACAGCAAAACAGATTCACTACTGATGAGGACCTGGAAGGCAGCCAGTTCAAATGCATTAGAGCCACATTAGCAGATCTGGAAGGGAAGGGTGGATGGATGACAGCGGCTGTGGAAAGGTGAGGTGATATGGAGCAGTTCCAATCAGTGCTGGCAAGGCCACTTTGAAGCACCGCTTCATGTGATATCCGCTGTTGAGTGGTTATCAGTCACCACAGAAGCCGAGAAACTCAGGGACATTTGTATGCAAGACAGAAGCACTCACACAAGGGTCAAACAAACAGATCTGCACCAGGGCAAACCTATGAAAACATCCATTTCAGGAAAAGCCATTGCAACAACATTTCCATCTATTTTTTAAAAAAAAATTTTATCAGTGAAAACATAAGAAATGGGGTTGTGTCATGAAGACGCTTCCTATGAAATGAGCCCATTATTTTTAAAACTAAAAGATGAAACTAGTACTGAATCCCAGATCTCCACTTGAATAAAAATTCTTGTGGGGAGAAACCATTTACCTGGAGGGTCAATTTGCTGCTGCTTGCATCTTGACTCTGAATCAGAGGCCTGAGAGAATAAAACAAACAAGGGACATTTGTCCTCAGCAGTGGCAAAGGAAGAAAGAAAACAGAGAACAGAAGATGACAATGTTAAAGAGAGGTCAAGAAAAAGAAGGAAGAAAGAAAAGAGGAAGAAGAAGGAAAGATGGGGAGGTCAAAGGCAAAAACCTCTGGAAAGCTGTCCAGATTTTGTTTTCCCCTTATGTTGAATGTCACCTTTTGTTCTTAGGCCCTCTTTTACTTTTTTCCAGCAGGCCTTTTGGAAGTCCCTTTCTAGATAACTCAGTGTAATTATCACGCTGTTTTGAGGTAAAAGAGAAGATTAATTCCACCTACTCTGAGCCAGATTTTGTGCGAAGACTGGAGAACACAGAGATCAAAAGAGAGTATCTGGCCCAAAGTAGATTGCATGGTATTAAGAGACAAAAATGCAACAGACAAGTAAAATTCAAGTATAAATTATAAGCACATGTAAAGTACAGACTCATACAGAGGGAGAAGCATTGTTGCAGGCTGACAGTAGATTAGGTGCTTGGTGGCAGGGAAACAGAACTTGGGAAGGTACTTTAGATGGGTAACAGAAGTAATCCAGGGGGACAGGCAGTGCCAAGCTAGGAATTTCAGGCAGAGAAGATAGCGTGTAGGAAGAGCTGGATGCATGAAACACTACAGATAACAAATTCAATAACTCCAAATGGCTCTGTCTTGCTGGAGAAAACCGTGTGAGGGCGAATATTTGGAGCTGTGGCTGTAGCATATGCAAGAGCTGCAGCAAATCATATTGTAAAAAGCTGTTGATGTCTTGCTAAGGTGTTTTAATTTAGAAGTCCTTCTGGCTAAAACATTCTGAGCCTGTAATGCTACTGAAGGCCAGAACATGTTAAAACGGTATGCTTCATCTTAATTCCCTAGCATGGCACACACAGCCTGGCACATAGATGCATTCTATGCAGACAGGCAATAGGCACTGATGTGTTTTGAATACGGCCAACATTATGTTCCAGAAATTATTTTCATCACTTCTGTACATTAATACTCACTGTCCATATTTTTTCCAGAGAAGGTGATTCTGTTATTGTTGTTATGCTATATAAAGATGAAATGACCTGCCCAAGATCATATGCTAATAATGGTAGAGCCAAAATTTTGAACCCAGACATCAACTCTACATGATCTACTAAAAGCCATCTCATGTTATGACCTCTCATCAGAGAAAGCAATGCTTCTCAGACCTGGCCAGAGTCTCTGAGTCTTTATCACAGCGTTACAGACAAAGCATTAGCAATTCTGAGCTTCTGAAGTTTCACCAAAGAATTTAGGAAGTAAAAGTACTTGATTATGACAGCAATGTTATAAACTCACCCTTATGAAAATAAAATTGAATTTTACTTCAAAACATTGACCAACGTGACTCAGTCAAATATAGTTTATTACCTTGAGATCCTGGCTCTTTTCTAAGTTTCTGTGGCCAAATATGCATTACTTTTAGGTAACAGCATAAAGTATTTATCAGTCAAATTTTTAGAAATGTCCGGTATTTGTAATTTATTATTGCCTTTTCTTTTCTTTTTTTTTCTACTTGTGTGTGTGAAAACAGCTTGAAAGAGAAGACAAGAGGGGAGAGGGTTCAAGTGATTTCAAAAAAAATTGTTTTTGGTCTTTTTATGGAGACAGGGTCTTGCTATGCAGTTCAGGCTGGGTTTGAGCTCATTTTGTAGCCCAGGCTGGTCTCAAACTTGTAGTGATCCTCCTGCTTCAGCCCTGTGAGTGTTGGAATTACAGCTGTGTGCCACCATGCCCGTTTTTTTTTTTTTTTTTTTTTTTTTGATACTGGGAATCGAACTCAGGACCTTGCGCTTACCAGGAGGTGTTGATGCTACTGAGCTATATCCTTGCCCCCTTGATTTCAAAATTTTTCTAGGGCCACATTTTCAATGGAAGTGTAGCTTTGTAAGGAAATCTTTAAATGGACCAATATTTTCTTAATCTTTATTTCAATTTACGCAAGTTAATTCAAAAGACAGAGGAAGCATGTGGACTCAGAAGATACAAAATTAAAATCCTTTTATTGTGGTATTCTTTCTCTTTCTTTCTTTCTTTCTTTTTTTCTTTTTTGTACCAGGGATCAAATTCACAGCCTTGCACTTGCCAGGCAGGCACTTACGCTGCTGAGATAAATCCCCAGCCTATTGTGGTATTCTTATACGTGAAAATGAAAACAAATAAAAAGCCAAGTGCTAAAAATACAATGTTACATCACATAATGGTTTCTGCTTCTAAATTCTTTCCAATTTAATAGAAGTGGGCACAGACTCATTCTAGAACAATTATTATTGCATCAAATTGTTCCAATTCTGACCAGGCACAATTTACAATCCCAGAATTTGGGAGGCTGAGGCAGGAGTGTTGCTGCCTGTTCAAGGCCAGCTACATAGTGAGATTCTATCTCAAAAAACTCAAAACAAACAAACAAACCAACAAACAAGTTCCAGTTCTTGCAGGATGAGCAGGCTCAGGGACCCATGTCCATCAAATGCCAGGAGCTGCTCCCTTTCTCACTTTTTTGGTACACTAAAAATGTCTCAAAAAATACTCACTATACCCCATAGGGGGCAGTGCCAACTCTATTAAGAACTATTGCTTTAGGTGAACCAAACTGATTTTTACTATAACTCTTAGCACACACAGACAGACAGACATACACACACACACAATTCACACACACATATATTCCATATATCTTGAATTACAATTAAACAAAAACGAAACACTAAAGATGATGAAATAAATTAAACTGAGATGGGCTTGCTGGGTGGAAGCATGAGTCACTACAGCACGATGAACTGCGATCTTTATCTGTAATTGTCTCTGCCCCACAGAGATTCCTTCCACACTGCACTCAACAGTGCACACACTTGCTCAGAGAATAACACTCACCAAAATTAAAGTTTTTCCATAGGCGTCTCCATTTAGTAGACATTAACAATAATTACATGTAACATTTTTGCCAATCTTTTTCTGAAGTGTAAGGAGAATTGAGTCAACAGATCATAGGTGAAGCTGAGAGGTGTATTGAGAGTTCGTTTACACAATAAACAAAATCTGACCAGTAGTGCTTAGGTTGTAATCAGTTATTAGTGTGACATTCTATCTGTGTGAAAGCAAGGAAAGAAAATGTAGAAGCAAAGTAAATCAGTACTAGTTTCAAGTCAGATAATGCAATGAGAAGCTCTAAATTGTATTAAACTTGTGTTCTAGAAGTTCAGTCACTTACAACAAACATCCAAAGATGAATATCAAATATCAGTCAGTATTTCCAAACAGTCATATAGAACATCAATAGTTTCCAGTACTACTTGTTGTAAGCGGTGGTGGAAGTGATTCACTCCTCTGTGATAGTCTCTTGAGCCTTAGTCTTAAAATTGGAAATTTTATTTGACCATATCCCTGCACCTACAATATGTGCCCTATATAACTTATTTGGGTAATTCACCTTACTAAGCTTCAGCTTTCTCATCCTTAAAATGGAGATAGCAACTATTCTCATAATACAACTTTTAAAAGGCTAACACAGATTTATTTTATAGCATGGACACCAAAGACATGCATGCTAAATGATCAGCAAACAGTGCTGGTGATCCCAGTAACGTTGTTGTTTACATGCTATGCATCATTGTAGGTTCCTAAGGATTCTCTGCATTTCTTTCCTGGAGAAAGAATTGAATTTTTAGCTTTTTGATACTCATTTGTTCACAGCATTGACATATGACACTATTAGCTTCATTCAATAGCCATGTGAGGGAAAATGATACGATCTGATTCCGTTTTCTTTGTTGATGAGTACTTGCTTATAGTGTATTTAACCAGCTACATCACTTCTAGTTACTCAGTTTCAGCGGCTGTTGCTCTGAGGGTTAATATGAATCTGCCTACTTTTTTAAGGCCACCAATTTCAAGTCGTGTTCCTCGCAGCCAGCAGTTGGAGCTGCTGATATAACAATGATTGAGGAAGACATTTCGAACCTACAATAGTAGTTCTAATTTGTTTATCCAACTTATAAATTTTAGGGTTTATATGATATTTCATTTGAACAAAACTTGGGTGAAAAACTTTGAAATTATTGCTTTCTAGATTCTAATTTCTCCAGTTACGGCACAAGAACCACAATGCTTGGTATAATGCTAATTTTTGTAATATGATATTCTATACATGTTACAATTGCTAGCAGGAATTGACTTATCTCTAACAAAATACACACCCCTATGTTGTCAGACCCATACATTTGAATACAAGCTTTGCTCTTGATTGTCACCCCAACACAGTGCCTAGTGTGTTCCAATTTTACTAGTGTCTTTGGCATCAGACCCTTTCAAGGTATAAGGAATACAAAGATGTGTAAGAAATGGTCGTTAGTCCTGAGGAATTTGTCAGTGAGGAAGGTGGGTAAAAAATTCCAGATATTCAAGGCAGTGACAGATTTGAATAAAGAACTTTTCAAAGTTAGAGGAGGATTCACATCATCCTGCCTTGGGAAATGAGGGAAGTTCTAGTCCCAGTGGTCACATCTGAGCTGATGCCTCAATGATAAACAGGTGTCAGCTTTACTGGGATTCCAGAAAGAGGGAAAGCTGCAAGAAAGTATGAAAGACTGGAACAGGAATGTGCTAGCTGTGTTTGGAAGTATTTCAGAATAAGCATTCCCAGGATTTGAATGCAGACAGCAAGGTGGTGACGTAGCTCAAGGAAGAAAGGATAAGAGTGAGATTTCTTATTTGAATGGTTTGGAAATGAGATTGCTTAGGGACAGCATATAGAATAAGAGTGAGTTAGAATTAAAAATGAAATTCTGGAAAATAAGAGTATTTATTTTATCACTTAAAGAAAGAACTAGCAATGATAGAGGAAGACCACATAGTGCAAGAGAATATGGTGAGGAGGAAGGAAGAGGAGGAGAGGAGAGCAGTCCTAGAAATCAATGAGCTTTCAGATCATAGTGACCAATAGTGGAACAATAATAAGCGTCATGATCGTGTATCAGGAAATACCCAGTGAGTTTTTGTGGAAACGATTTTCATACTACCTGAAGGATGAAAATAAGAGCAATAGGAGCTGAGTTGCTAATGGAAGTTTAAAAAATAGATGTCAGGGTTTAGGATATAAATTTTTAATAATTTTTGTGAAGATGTAAAGAAAGAAGTAGAATACTGTAGTAGTTTTGAGAGGCAAACTGAGGTCGAGGGAGGAAAGTTTTACAGCACAAAGGCAAAAAGTTGGTATTTCTTATACATCTGTTTATGTAATTTTGCTGAGCACTTTCTGATTTGTGAACCATGAGCATATAGGTAGTCCAGGGGGCATGAGCGTGAGAAATAGAAATTACAGCAGGAAAGCAAAGGAAAATTAGAAGAGCTGATGGGATGAGGAAATACCAAGAGGGAATTCGCCTTCTGTAGAACAGGTCTCACTAATGTGGGTTTAGAAAATGCAGTGCACATATATTTGGCTACAGTGTTTCTGGAATTTTCTGTTTAGAGGCCTGATCTGAGGAGAGGGCTTTTCTAAAGTAAAAAGACTTGTTAAAATGACAGCTTGAGGTTAATAATAGCTAACATTTAAAGAAGGTTCATTCTATGCCAGACACTTTGCTAAGTACTTATACACATTGATGCTTATGCTTAACGAATCTAGGATGGAGGATTTATTTTTGGCCCCATTTTATAAGGTTGAAATGGATACCCAGAAATATTAGCACAGTTAAAATTACATATGAGTGGGGCGAGGATTTGAGCTCATGCACTCTCTGTTCAGAGCTTGAATTTTGAAATCCTGTGTCAAACTCTTTATCCCAGAACATTTCTGTGTGAATAACACAACTATCCTTAACTCACTTGCTCTTACTCTGAACTTGGAGTCAGGATTTTGCTTTTTGGGTTTCTGCTGCACTTAAGGAAAGATACACTCTACTTCAAGAAGCTCATGAATATCAAAACCTTAATCACAGCCATTTGGATAACATGAGTTCACGCTTTACAAGCCAACCATGGCCCTAGTCATATTAAAATCAAAGTTGCAAAATAAAGGAACCTTCTGAAAAACCTTGTCTGCTTTATTTAGATAACAGTGTGCAGAATGAATTGAAAGATAAAAATGCTCCGCATTTACCATTTCCCTTTCCTTTTTTATTTTAAAAAAGGATGATATCATCAGGCAGTTTGGTTTGAATATGTTCTATGCTGGACTGTGCCGATTACCTGACTAATGACATGCACACTCCTTGCCATTGTCACACCTCTCTTCTTACAAGTGGGAATTTCAAGTGACAGACTAAAGCTGTTTGCTATCAATTTTGCAAAAAACACATCTGCCAGATAGCCAAGATTTAGTTCAGAGACTGAAATCGATTAATATTCTAATTTGTTACCTGTCATTAGTGTCACACTGTATTATGCCAAGTCAAAAGCAATAACCTTTATGTAACATATGCTCCTAAAGGAATTTGATTTTAGGGATATGTTTTATTTTTGTTGAGTGTTGCTTCCTGTGTGTGAATCCCATTACAAATTTCAATTATACAGGCAGTAAAAATTGTGATGGGTTAAAAAAAGTGTGACATATGCACCATTATATGTTTTTAATAAAACAGCACAGCTGCATCTTTCAAACACCTATTTCTTGTATCATTTTGAGATTTTAAGTGTTTTACTTAATTCTCTGTAACACATCAAAGAGAGTGCTGGCTACATACTTTTCATAGGCATTACCCAGATCCTCTACTATTCTATTTTAGGTTTCTGATCAAAAGCAAATCTTCATGGAAGAGGAAACTGATTTTCTGGTATGATATGAAGTCCTTAATAAAGAGATAGAGGAATGAGGCAATGACTTGGCAAGGAATAAAATCAAGTTATGTAGGCAAAACAAAAGAAAGAGAATTTTATAGGCCATTTTCCCCCAGTTGATTGTTTTCCTACCAGTGAATAGAAAGGAAAAAAAAAAGTAATAGCTGGCTGTGAGTGAGAAAGGCTAAAAAATGCAGGAATTGTAATGAAGAGAGAAACATTTTACTTTTTCAGTGTGAATGACATTGACACTTTTCTTAGTGTTTAGTATTTATGATTTATCCTTTAATAATGTACTTTAATTTGTCAGCATATTAAGGTCTCAGAGCTTAAGAGGAGTGGTTCAGAATACAAGCTAAATTGATACTCATTCATTCATTCATTCATTCATGAAATGCATACTGAGTGACTTTTATGTACCATGTACAACCAGGGATATTATCTATGCACAAAACAAATCCAAAATAAGGCTCTTACAAAATTTACATTATTTTGGAGGGAGCCAGAGAAATTTAAAAGTAATAAAATACATGGTAGTGTGTATGGTGTTTAGTAATATGGGGGAGGAATGCAGCAAAGGTTCGAAACAGGAAATGCTGGCAAAGGTAGGACGAGATGAAAGGGTTGAAATTTTAAATAGTGTAGTTGTGGAAGGTCCTAAGTAAGCAGCCAGTGAGTGAGCTCTGCTGACAGTGGGGACACTTCAGCCCAGCAGTCATCAGCTTTGCCAAGCATCTCATATCGTTTACTCATCCAGAGAAGAAGATGTTGGGACATGGTGGGAAATGCATTTGACCTGGTATTATCCACAACTTTCTTCACTTTCCTGTAATGTATTTCTCTTAATGCAAATGTTCTGATAAAAAAATATTCTTGAAGTGAGAATTTGTACCAATGATCTATGCATTTGGTTTCTGCTTAGTAATTATAACCTCAAAGTTATATCAGGAGTGCTTGGAGTTTGTGTATCAGTCAGTTAGTTCAGCAGTAGAGCAAAGAAAGGAACTGATTTTTCTTTTTCTTTTTTTTTTTTTTTTACCCTCTGAGGCTTGATCTATTGGACCATCTCTATCTCTAATCCACTATGGGTTTTCCTGCTGAGAATGATGATTACTGACAGCTGTGCTATGAGTGTGTTTCAGATTAACCTGAATTTGTTAAAAGTGAATGGACAAGTTAACAAGTTTCTAATTACTGAGGCACAAGAAGTTCACTCCTCTTATTTTTCATTTAGTTTTTGAGTGTCCTCATAGCATAATTCTTTTTCGATTTTAAAAATCTCTCATCTGAACTACTGCAACAGCCTGCGTTGTCTTCTGTCCTTATCCTTCTGGAAGCCACATCTAATATTGCAGTAAGAATGATCTTTTAAAACTGAAGTCAGATCCAGGGACACCTCTGTTCAAAAGTTCTTAAAAAAATGGTTTGTGCTTGTATTTCTTGATCCATCATGCATGCCTGTGTCTTGTAATCTCTGAGCAACTACTTTGAAGATGACAATATGCAATATATTAATCATTGCTAATTTCCTAAAGTTGTCTTGTTTTGAAATTCTATACCATTAATTTTTCTCTATAAAATTAAAAAAGCACTTTATTTTACGTGATAAAATCCAGGTCCCTTAGAACAATCCTCAAGGCCCCATATGATATGGTTTCTGATACATACAAGTTCATATTCTGCTGCTTTCTACCTTGTTCACTCCACTTAAGGCATATTGAACTGCTTGATATTTCAGGCAGATTTTTGCCTAAGGGCTTTGTCAGATTTTATCATAGCTCCCTCCTTCATTTTCAGGTCTTTTTTGAAGAAACCAGTGCTATAACCTCAAAGATAACAATCCTATATATAGATATAATATGCTATATATATTTGCCTCTTTATTATTCCTTCCTACCTATGAGAATATAAGCTCAAAACTTTGCTCTCAGGGCTTAAAAATTGGTAGAATGTGTTCAAACTTGACAAAAAGACAAAGATTCAAGTTAAATGTTGTTAGTATTTGGGTAAAGCAAGATGGCAGAGCAGGACTCTGTTCGTTGTCCACCTATAGAAACATCAATTTGAGCAACTGTCCTTAGATGAAAACACCTTCACAAGAGCTGAGGGAACTGTGGGAAATATCATAGTACCTTTTCCAATTGTAGCACAGTGAGATAAGACACACTGAAGCAGACAGGCAGTTGTACATCATTCCTATCCCAGTCCCAGGCTTCACAGTGTGGAAAGTGGGACTGTCTCTGTGGGAAAGAGAGCTTGGGACTTTGACTTGGAACCCATTGCAGTAAGACCCAGCATTGTGCAGACTTATGAGGCCCTGTTTTGTAGACCAGTACCTAGAGACTGAGGCTTTTCAAACTGCCTTAGCACCAGGATGGACTGTACAGTCTCAAGCTTCAGCTCTGCACAGCAGACTCCATCTTCGATGTGCAGTGATACCTGGTGCGTGTTGATGGCTCTGAGATGGGGCATCCTTCCATACTCCCTGATTGCCAGTGACCAGGGTCACACTTGTCATAGTGGACCCAGGCTTCTGGCAGTAATGCATTAGCCACAGCTGCTCTGTGCTTCTGGCAAGGACACCTGAAACAGTGCCTGGGTTTCTAAAATACCCCTGTGCCTTGACGGCCCTAGATACCACATCTGCTACAGTGGGCCCTAGGCCTCTATAACACTGTGATAACCACAAGTATCCCAGACTTTGTTTCACTCCAGCACTGAAACTGGCATAGAACTTTGCCAGACAAAGTAGTCTGTGAAGATTAAAATAAATATCTCCTACTTTGACATATAGATGTAGATCTATAACTGCAAAGATCAGAACAACTGGGGAAAGATGACCTAAATTCTATGAAATATTCAAAGATGAACTAATGACCCTCAAACTCTTGAAAAAATTTGCAAAAAGGAATACTTTGGGACTCATTTCATAAGGCCAGTGTTACCCTGATACCAAAACCAAGCAAAGACCTACAAAAAAAGAATACTACAGGAGAAATATGAACATAGATGTAGCATTCTTTAACAAAGTACTAGCAAACCAAATTCAGTAACTGTTATGTTTTAGATCTGGAGTGTTCCCCAAGGGCCACACGTTATTCAGAGGTGTGATTTTGGGAAGGTGATTGGATCATGGGGTCTACCATGCTCTTTTTCCTTTGGACCTAGCTGACCATGCATGGACTCAGACTTCTGAAGCTATCAGCTCAGATGAACCTCTAAATTGTGAGTGTTGAGGGTTGTGTTTTTGCAATGGGAAAATAAGACAGACAGATTTTAGTAAGAAAAAGTGAGGTTGTTGCTTTGACTACCCGACGGTGCGGTTCAGAAACCTTTGGAACTGGCTTGTGGGGAAAGTTTGGAAAGACTTGGAGATGCTGGCCAGAGAAATCCTAGAATGCTATAAACTGAGCTTTATGGGTCATAGTAGTTAGAGTTCAGAAGACTAAAGATGATAGAGATGCAGCTAGTAAAAGCCAGGCTCAAGAGGTTTCGGTTGGAATCAAGGACTCCACTGGCAGTTGGACTTGAGACCATGTGTACTGCACTCTAGCAGAAAATGTATCTACATTTTGCTCATGTCCTGGGACTTGGTGGGAGACTGAGATTTAGGGTAGTAGACTAATTAATCTGGAGAAGGGAATTTCAAAGCAGCCCAACATTCACGTTGTAGTATAAGTACTGCTAGTGACTTGTAGCCAGGTTTAGAGTGAAAAACAGAAACAAAAAACCCATTTGAAAAGTTTTCAGCTTTGGGAAGAAAGAAAGTGAAAGAGAAAGTAAATAAGATAGTAACAGGTAAAAAAAGCTTTTCTTATAATGATATGGAATTAGTTCCAGGGATAAAAGGATGGTTCAATATGTATAAAACAATAAATGTAATACATCATATTAACAGAATAAAGCACAAAACAATACGATTTTTTCAGTAGATGGAAAAAAAGTGTTTTACAGAATTGGACTTCCTTTCAGAATAAATAAGGATCCACAAATTACATGCAGAAAGAAAGTACCTTAACACAATAAAGGATCATATGACAAACACACAGTTAACATTATACTCAGCAAGGAATTTTCCTCTGGGATCCAGGACGCAAGAATGCCTATTCGTGATACTTGCATTCCCTTTTGTACTGGAAATCCTACAATAATGTCACAAGGAAAAGAAAAGCCATCCAAATTGGAAGGAAAGAAATGAAATATTTGTCTGTCTACATATGGCATCATCATACATATGGCCCTAAAGACTCCAGTAACCAAACTGATAAATGAACTCAGTAAAATAACGTGACACAAAATCAGTATACAAAAATCAGTAATGGTTCTATGCATTTTGGGAAAAGAAAATCAAGAAACCAATTTCCTTTGCATCACCTACAGAAGAAAATACTTCAGAATGAATTTAATCAAGGAAGTAAAATCTCTACACTGAAATCAAGGAAATGTAAATTAAAACTGCAATAAGATATTACTAATTATCAAAAAGACAACAAGTGCTGGTGAGGATGTGGAGAAAAGCAAACCCTTGCGAGCTATTTGTCAGATTACAAATTTGCACAGTCACTATGGAAAACAGGATGGATGTTCCTCAAAATTTAAAAAAGATAGTTATCATGTGATCCAGCAATCCTACTACTGGGCATATAATCAAAGGAAATGAAATCAGTATATTGAAGACATATTATTACTCCCATGTTTATTGTGGCATTATTCACAACAGCATAGACATGGAAACAACCTTAGTTTCCATCAATGGATCAAAATATATGATATACAATGAAGTATTATTCATTCAACAAAAAAAAGGTTATCCTTCATTTGCAACAAAATGGATGGATTTGGAGGAGATTACATTAAATGAAATAAATCTGACACAAAAAGAAGAAATAGTGCATAATCTTATTCATATATGGAATATAAAAATGTTGATTCCATAGAAGGGACATTTCCATAGGCTGGGCAGAATACAGGGGAAGGAGAGTTGGGAAAATGTTGACTAATGGATACTAAGTTATGGTGAGAAAGAAGCACTAAGTTATGCTGTGCTATCTAACAGAGTGACTAAAGAACACTGTAGAACATCAATGTATTTACATTTCAAAAAACAGTAGGAGAAGAAAAGATTTTGAGTTTTCACCACAAAGGAATGATAGATGTTTAAGGGAACAGATATGTTTGCCCCGTTGTTAAATCATACAATGTATATATGTATCATGTCATTACATAGCACTCCATTAATATGTTTTTTATGTATCTGTCAAAAATAAATTTAGTCAAATGAGAAAAAAGTTGATCTCATAGAAGATGAGTATAAAATGTGACTGCCTGTGATTAAAACATTGAGAAATACATAAAGAAAATCAAACTTGAAATACTGGGAAAACAAATAATTAGCTATATTTGAGAATAATTTTTACAAAGGAATAGTTTCATAAATACAAATCTAAAATATATGCAACCAGGCTATAGGCATTAGTATTCTTGAGAGAAATAGACAAAAAGAACTTACTTACATTAAATACAGCATATAGGATTTTAAAAATAAACTTGTTTGTCACCCAAAACAATAAGAATATTCTATTTCCAACACTATTAGATTTTATTATTGGAATATTTCCAAAGAGTACTACCATTAAAGAATGGTAAGAGTCCTGCTTTTTCTCCAAATTGAATAGAGTGACTTTTAACTTTGTATTTTTACTCACGTGATGAGATAGGATACTCACATGGAATTTTATGCAACTCATTCATAAACTTCTCCTTCAGCTTAGAAAAGGCGTCTTCCTTTCCTTCCCCAGGACTGGCTGGCTCCGTGGCATTATGTTGTAAAACGGTTGCAACAGTGGTGACTGGCGGGGCTGCCAGGGCCTCATGATGACTCTCGCTCACCATTTTAGGTTCAGGGGAAACTGTGAGGGGAGGAAAGGAAGCAAAGAGAAAACAATTCAAAATGGCTTACCTGATCCTATATCAAAGGTATACTAGAGATAAAAGGACAGCAGAGGTTGCACCTGCTCCCTGGATAAATAGTCTATCATTAGCATATTACTTTATGTTGGTTCATGAAATATTAATAAGACCACAGAGAGTGGAGAGTTTTTTGCCAGAAGGTAAAACCGCATATAAATACTGAACCTTTCTCAATGATTCCCTCTCAATGATATTGTGTAAACTGTCAAATCTATTAGTTATTTATACAGCCCATTATTTTTTGCTACACAGATTTAACTTCTAATCCATATCTAATTGAAATAAATTGGAGACAATTATTGACAATATACAGACTCAATACTCTAACCTTTTGTATATTCTAAAAAAAGATGGGACATTTGTTTCAGAACTGTTGATAAATGCTAGCATGCATTCAAATGTTAGTGACTTTTAAAATAGCTATAAATAATATGATTAAAACATTGATAGTGTATCATGGCATTATACAAAAATTGATCCTTGAATCTTGTTTATTACTGGTAAGTTTTCTTCCCAGTTATTTTTTTGATGTTTACTATGGGCAGTGCTCTTATCAATAATTCACTTGTCTTGTTGAGTGATTTTTCTTTTTAGGGCACAGAAAATGTGGTAAATTGACTAGTTATATCAAGACACTGATAATCTAACATGACTTGTCTGTTTAATTATTGTAATTTACTTAAATCAATTGTTATTGAATAAATTTATTACATTAATTTACTCAATTATTTCAAATGTGTGTTTGCTTTCAAAATACTAAAAAACAATTAATCCTAAGATAGTCAATGAAAACATCTTAGCTTTGAATTCCAAAGACAGCAGTTCTAGTCCTTTTCACTGGCTAAATGAATTTTGACAAGGCATTTGACCTCTACGTCTACTTGCTTTCTGAAATGTAAAGAACTGAGCCCTGCCCTTCCTAAGTTATTCTTAACGTACCACATGTGACAAGATAGCTCAATGTAAAGAAAGCATTCTAAATGAGTAAAAGTAAATTTATATTTGGAGTCAAAAAATATTTTGAATTTTTTAGTTTATTGTATGATTTAAGATTTCACCCTATGTTGATGAGATAGTGAACATGATTTTGGGCAGAAATAAAAAAATAAATAAATAAACAGGCCTGAGCAGGAATAACTTCATTGTCACAATGGTAATTTGACAGGTAAGGGCATTTTGATTTGCAAGCAAATGAGGATAACCAGTAAACACATGCAAAAAAGAGAAACGCAAAGTAAACAACACTGAGATTCTATCCTACTCTAGAAAAATTGGCTATCCTCAAGAAATAAAATAATAAATGCTGCCAAGTCTGTGGAGCAGGTGATAGGAACCTATTACATTGTTGGTGGGAATGTAATGCTGTACAACCATGATAGAAATCAGTACGGATAGTCCTCAGAAAACTAAACCTAGAAATTCCATTCAATCCAGTTACTCCCCTTCTAGGTATACTCTCAAAAAAGTTAATTACATCATGTTACAGTGATACATGTGAACCCATGTTTATAGCACCACAATTCATAATAACTAAATCTTGGAAGCAACCTATATGTCCATTAACAGATGAATGGATAAAGAAAATGTAGTATTGATATACAACAGTGTATTACTCTATCATAAAGAAGGATAAACTTGATTCATGTGTAGGAAAACAGATATACCTTGAGATGATAATGTTAAGTGAAATGAATCAAACATAGCAGGTTAAATATTGCATGGCTTCTCTTATATGGGAAACTCAAAATATAAATAAAGACCAAAATAAAAGACAGATAATAGGAAATAGAGAGACAGATCTTTTGCAAAAAATGAAAGTGACCAGAGACAGAGGGAGGCAGGAAGAAGGAGTGGGGAAAGGGATAAAAAAAATCAAGATGTGTTAGTTACATGTATGTACTATCGGTCCACAGGAAACATAATTATTATGTGCTTTATAGAATGGAAACTTTCTGATTTAGTAAAAAGTGTAACTGAAGGCAAAATAATCTTAGATGCATGGAGTTATTAAAATCTTCATTTATTTATGTTTTTTTAATCTTAAAGAGAATAAAACAAAGCAAAATAAAGCAGAACAAAGCCAATCGAAACAAACCAGTGTAAGTGACACAGGACTTCAAAACAAAATGAAATCAACAACAGTCACCATAATGCCTCTTGTCTTCAAAATAGCTGTAGATACCTTTAGGCATATTAAAAATCAAAGAAAACAGAACAGCATAGAACCTGTAAAAACAAAACAATGAATGCAATAAAGGACTTCAAAACAAGATAAGAGTAAATCCAAAATGGCTACCATAATATATCTTGCTATTTTTGAAATAGCTGCCCATGGCATTGGATATAACAAAATCAGTCAAAACAAAATCCAACCGAACAAAACAGCGAAAATGATATAGGACTTCAAAACAAGACAATAGGGAATTAACAATGGCTACCACTTTCAGAAGGAGATCACCCATAGATGCCACATTGTGTACCCTTATCCTCTGAAAAGATGATCAGACCACTGACCCTAGACCTGAAAAGTCAGTGAAACCCTGAACACCAGCGGCATCAAATTGCATTTCACCTCAATAGCTATCGTCAGAGCCTGTGTTTCTCCAGATCAGCTGGTTGCTTAGTGGCAGGGGGGATTGGCTCTTTTGCAGGCCCAAGTGCAGGAAAGGGCTATTCCCCTTGCAGCAGGGGCCCATGCATGGCACTGGTTCACAGGGAGGGCTTGCTTCTTGGTGACTTCTTGTTCTCTTCCCCCACAGTCCACAAATGGCACTGGCTCATGGGAAAAGGCTAGGGCCTGGCTGCCCCGCCCAGGTGGTGGCAGTCTGTGCATGGTGCTGGTTTGCAGGAAGGGCTTCCTTCTTGGTGACTCTTTTTTTTTTTTTTTGTATTTTTGAAACAGGGTCTCATTATGCAGTTCAGGTGGACTTTGAGCTCACTTTTAGCCCAGGCTGGTTTTGAACTTGCCATGATCCTCCTGCCTCAGTCTCCTAAGTGCTGGGGTTATAGATGTGTACCACCATTCATGGTGACTTCTTATTCTCTTTGCCTGCAGTCCATGAATGACTGGTTATTAAAATCTTAAAATCCAATGATTTTGGATCTTCTGGAAGGTGATCATTTCTTTTTCTTTTTCTCTTTCTTTCTTTCTTTCTTTCTTTCTTTCTTTCTTTCTTTCTTTCTTTCTTTTTTAGACGGAGTCTCACTATATAGTTCAGGCTGGACCTGTACTCATTATATAGCTCAGGCTGGCCTTGAACTTGAGGCAATCCCCCTGCCTCAGCCTCATGAGTGCTGCGATTACAGGCACCACCTTGCCCAGCCAGAAGGTGATCATTTCTGAGGTTAATACATATACACAGATAATAATTTTTATTGTTGATTGATTTGTTCTCTTTTTAAACCTTTTATTTTCCACTGATATTTACTAGTATAATCCTAAAGGTAGATTCATAAAGACCTGTGTTCAGTTTGTCTCTCCTTTTCAGTTTCTTCATTTGCAAAATGAGCATATTCAGACAACACACCTAAGTGTTTCTATGAGTGTGAAATGAGATAATCCATACAAAGAGCTTAGCACAGCATCTGGTTTTTGGCGTATAGGTTTGTTCTACTGATGGATTGAATGATTGCTCCATCCATCCATCCATCCATCATCTATCATCTCTAACAGCACTTGAAAACCCAGAATTTTTCCAAAATGTAGACATACAGAAGCTTTTCCTAATTCTGTTTAGCTTAGGAATCTATCTCCCTGCAAAAATTTGGAGTCTTGTTGGCATTGCTGGCACAATTTAGATGAAATTGTTGACGTGGATTATGCCATAACTTTTCTATTTCATGTAAATCAGCAGAATAAAATGATATGTATATGCATGTGTGAAACTTTAATATACATGTAAAGTCAAAAAGTCAATTGGTTCCTCTCTTGTGAGGATCATCAGTTATGATACATTTTATTAAATACTTTGCATGATAGCTAAGGGCATTTGAATAATCCCTGTGGTTTACTCTGGGATTTAAAGGAAATGATTGGGGTAAATTAAAAAACTTAATATAATCGTGCTTTTTTTTTTTTTTTTTTTTGTTACCGGAGATCAAACTCATGACCTTGTGCTTACCAGGCAAGCGCTTGAGCCACTGAGTTAAATCCCTGGCCCCACGTGTTATTCTTAAATTAAAAACACATTGTCTGCTTTTCTGCTTAGTTTTGGTGCAGTTCTGGAAGTGTTGTTGCTCGTCCCCCCACACTGATGATCAATCAGCTGTTTTCCTTAAGAGGTTGCAAGGCTGTTTCTAGCCTTAATCTGCACAGGTGGATTGGTCCACTCACTGTGCTAATTAAGTACTTTTTGTATTACTCTAACTTACTATGGAATCGTTATGGTTGATACACTATGTCAACCTAAGAAGTTTAGAAGTTTAACTGAGAGACTCAGCAGGGAGACAGAGTTCTTACTTTGTAAATATCCTCATCCTGTGCAAGAGGAGGGCAAAGAGATTTTGTGCGCGCTACATCTGCCCTGGGGTGGGGCATGGCCTGCATACACTATATGGGAGGAGAAGAGGCTTGGTTTTCCCCTTTCACTCTGGTTGCTTTTGCTTGTTGATGCCTTGAAGGGTTGTCCCTGTGCCATGCCACCCTGCCTTAAAACCAGCTGATTATGGACTGAAATCTCCAAAAACTGTAAGCTAAATAAACCTTTCCTTCCCTAATTTTGGGCATCAGGTCTTTTGTCTCAGCAACGAGAGAAAAGTAACCAAGAGAGGAATACCTTTTTTTTTGCATATAATTAGAGTGATATACAACTATAGGAACAATGAGACTTTTGTTAAATACATTGCACCTTTACAATATGTGCTTGCAATTTATTCAGTTTTTATTAAGGAAAAAAATGTTTCCGTAATTAACAAAAACAATCTTCCATTGGAAGATATTCAGCAAAATTCTAAAAGCTATAAACTTTTAACTCTTATCAGTCAATATTATCTCTGTCAATTATGATTCTTTTAAAAAATCAAGAGGAGATTATAATAAAAACATAAATGACTGTTTTTATTTAGTGCAAACCACTATAAAATTTTCAGAGGTCACAAAATATAGAAACATAAATATTTCCTTTTGTGAATGGGAAGCCTAACTGATTATTCAATCCTGGATAATGTGACACCTTTACATTCTTTTACATAGTTTAACACAGGTGGTATTGTTTGCCTATTGAGAAAAAATTATATTCTATTCTAGTAGAATATATTGAGAAAATAATAGCTAAGCATTCTTGCTCACTTACCATGTGATTTAGATATATTAATCAAGCATAGACTTTTCATACTATTTCCATGAGATAGGTATAATTATCACCCAATTCGTTGGTGAGAAAACTAAGGTACGAGGAGGTTATGCTTTGGGTTTAAAGTCATACAGTAGTGATTAGTGGAATTCAGATTTAAACTAAGGTGTCTTAAACACTACAGTATTAAAGGACTTACATGCAGTGAGATGTTATCTACTATGTTTTGAGGAAGGAACTTTTGAATACAACACCTACTAAGAAGAACATTTTATAATGTCATCCATTACATACACTCTTTCTGCCTGTACGTTATAGACTGAACAAAATTTTCATATAAAAACACTTACTATTACAATATGTGAAAAACCTGACATAGTGCACTCTTATTTTTCACTAAAAACTTCTAGTTTTACCCCCAAATTGTGTATATTAGTTTCATAACTAATTGTGTAATTGTGTATGTTAGTTTCATAACCCACTAATGGTTTAAGACTTGAAATTAGAAAATCACTTCAATAAGGGAATGTTAGGATACAGCAGTATTAAATGAGGCTAGTAATAAATAAACCTATCATTTACTAGCCATCTATGTGTGAAAATATTATCATTGATAGTTAGGTATAATATTTGTAATCTGCAATACAACCCCCAAGAGTAGCTTAACCTTATTTCACAGAAGAAAATAAAAATGTGGCTCTCCTAGTTAAGTGATTTGTCCTACACAGACTTTGTCTGATCCAAGCCTCCTTCTGTAAGACTACTATAATAATACCATTTAAGTATTATTAAAAAAGTAAATTAGCATTGATGAAGTATTTATGATTCCCTTTTGAAGCCACTTAACAGTAAATAGAAAACATAAGCCATCTTACAAGAAATGTGTTTGACTTTAGACATATAATTGTGCAGGGTATTAAAGTGAAATTTGGCATCCTGAAATACACCAAAAAATATTATTAGATAAGAAAATAAATTCTCTTCTAAGCAATGCTCAGCACAAAGGATGTAAAGAAGCAATTTTTAAGAGAGAAACACAAATCTCTCTCCCCATTGGTAAAAATTAAAAAATAATACAAGTGTTTAATTTCACAGATTATCGAAAACTGAAAATCAAAAACAATGTACCATGTAGTCAATTAAAAATATGGCAAAATAAGTAGTGAAAGTGGAGAGAACAAGTTATTGGACAATTAAGAAATAGAATATATATGAAAAATACTTTGTAGATACCAAAGTAACAGAACATATCAAAATGTTTATCATTCTAGGAATTCTTGATAAAGAACTGTAGATGGATGGACAAATAATTTATTATAAGCTTGTTAAAAGTAACTCTATAATATTAATAGTACCAGAAATTACCTAACAGGGCCACTTATAATACATAAAATGGTGCTATGAAAATTATCTTAAATATAAATATCTACAAACTTTGAAATAAATGATAGTATTAGGTGAACAATGCAAGCTGTAAGATATTATATGAAGTATACAATTTCTCTAAATAAAACTTTTGTGGCACAGAGTCTGGAAAGACGCATTTGAAAATGTTAAGCTTGTGGAAGAATATTTGCTTTTCTCTCAATATACTGTAAACCTGAATTATTTTTAAATTAACAACAGTAACAAAACGTTGAGCATTGTTTTCCTTTTAAGAAAACTGGATTTTGGAAAAGACATTTAATTTTCTAATGCCAGATTAAAAATATTTTAAAGCATAAGAAGGTAAATCTCAAGAATGCATAATTCAGCCAGATATTTAGCTAATATACAAAATGGGCACTGTTTAAAATTCAACGTTGACAAACTTTCAGGTATTACAAAGACGACAACTTTTGTGGTATAAAAATGAGAAAAATCAGGATTTTGTTGCCATGACAACTTCCCTTTGTTCCCTTATGTTTATTTTTCTTAGTACTACTTTAATTATGTCTATCTTTAAATCTATAAACCGATACAGATTTTTCAGATAATATACTGAGAAAATCTATCATAGCACATAAATGCAATTATTTTTAGAAAAAGTGCTATTTCCATGCTTATGTATTATATTTTATAATAGCATGCAAAACTAAAGAGCAAATGGAAGAAAGTAAAAAAATATTGAAAAAACATATGGCTAAAACAAAAAGTATTGTAATGCAAATTGAAATTTTAAGAATTGCAAACTGAATGCAATTATTGGAACAATTATTAAACACAGTCTGGGAGCTATTATGGAATATGCAATTAGGCTGTATTGGGTAGTGGAGTGTAGAATATAATGATTTTATTTCCTCAAACTGTCCTTTGTCCTACCAGAGTGTAGGTGAAGACCATAGTGGATGACATGGGCATCCCTGAATCTTAACCGCCTCAGGCTCAAACGGGGTCTTCAGCACAGCCAGGGATCCCTCCAAAAGAACTGCACCTGGTCAAGAGGGATTGCCTTGCCATGGGGTTAATGTCCTGTTTCCAGAAACGGCCCTCTTCCTTAGATTGGTTGATGCTGGTATGAAGGCCCACTGCTTGTCTCAATTTGGTGCTTGTCTGAAGGGCCCCGTAGATGAGCAAAAGTCCTTGCCACTGCATTTCAATGCAGCAATCATTTCCCTTTGAGAAGCCTGCTTCTTTCCCTCCCCCTTCCATGGAAAACAGTCCCTAGAAAACTATCTTAGACTCAGAATAAGTTCCTGGGGAATCTGACCTATAGTACCCATTCTGCAAAGATTTTAGAAAAATAAAAAAGGACTACTGTCAACACTTTCATTTAAATTCTTTCCAGGCCAGAGGATCCTTAGGCAGTAAGTGAAGTCTAGCAGAATATCAAAATCTTGCACAAGTTTGCAGATGTTTGAATGTCAGACTCGAAGTGTATCTTTTCTCCAGTTCAAACAGATGAATTCTCTTGAGGGAAGTAAGAAGGAAGCAAGAGATTACACGTCCCTGTCAAGGCTGAGCCGGGTTGGCTGCTGATGGCAGTTCCAATAAAGGGCTACAGATGAAAGGTTGTTTTTTAGACCTTGGAGCAACTGGTAACACAGCAGGTAGCCTAGCCTAAAACACTCATGCACCTGGGTTCTTTTACTTTTATTCAAAATAGGTCCAGGGAGTTCCAGATTTTACCCATTTATCAAGTCATGAAAATCTCCTCAGAGCTACAAGGAGAATTTTGCTTTAGAGTATATTTTCTGGGAAGTATTTCTCATAAGCACTTTTGCAAATTGAATGTAAATAGACTTTCTTAGCATTACTTTGCAAACGGAACCAATATTCTTCACAAACCACATGAATCTCATGCTACAGACACTGAAGTGGTGTACAGATTGCTATGGTGAAGGTGCTTATGGAAGAATGGGATGGGAGGGAATACTGCATGTGTAGCAGCTGCATTTCCTAAGAGTCTCCTTTAAACCACACTATACTCCTCAGTTCCCAGTTCAGTGGAAGGGTCTATGTCCTCCTTTTCCCTCTTCCAGACTTGTCTCTCTGCAGTCTCTTATAGACATACTGGTTTTGCTTCTCCTATCTCCTTCTTTCCCTGCTCCAATCAAAAGCCTCTCATAGGAAACCTCCTAATCTTAGTCTCTCTCTCTCTCTCTCAATGGAAGAACTACCCTCATTTTTAGATTTTTAGTTTGGCCTCACTATTACATACTGGGCCCTTCGTTTGCAAGTATGTCATGGGTGTCTGTTGAGCACTGTGTTTGGTGTGAAGTGAGAGAAAAGGAAAAGTCATCACTTCACACCATCGAGATAGCTCTTGAGTTTTTGCTTGCTGCCTCTTCCATTATGGGAGCTCTGGTATGTTCTACTATGGAATCTCCTGACAATAATTAAATTATAACTCATAGTTTTTTTTGACATAGTTATACAATTAGGACTATGGCTAATTTCCAGAAAGCATGCAGAAAAGCATGAGTAAAAAATAGCAAATAAGACTCAGAATCAGGGAATTTTGGTCCAGAAGGGATAAAGAGAGAGATATGTAGATATGCAGTGCTTAAAATGGTCAAAGAATTAAAAAGCAAAAATTAAATATTTCTATTAAAAACTAGAAAACACAAGACATTGCCCATACTAAACAAGCACTTATCACTGAGCTACAGTTACAATCTTTTTTATTTTGAGACAGGGTCTCACTAAGTTCCTCAGCTGGCCTCCAACTTGTGATCCTCCTGCCTCAGCCTGTGTAGTAGATGGGGGTACAGATATGTGCCACTGTACCCAGCAATTAAGAGTTTAGTTGCCTTTGCTATTGCTTATTTTAAACTTACTGCTTTAATAGTCTTAAAGAGCAACCAATGAACTGAGAAATAATTCTTTTCCCTTCTTCCTTGCTTCCTTCCTTCTTTCCTTCTTTCCTTCCTTCCTTCCTACCTTCTGTCTTAGTACTGGGTATTGAACCCAGCACCTAACACATGCTAGGCAAGTGCTCTACCACTAAACCATATAATTAGTCCTCAAACTGTTTAAGTGCTAGATATTTCTAGTCACAGAGGTTGGAAAACACTGACTTACCAATTCCAAGATTTCATATTTTTAGTGGATATTATACCCTTTCTTTTTCTTATGTAAAGCAGTTTAATTCTCCAAATTATCTATTGTCCATCTCCTATTTCTCTTCCCTCAAGCCAAGCAAAAACAGTTCTTCAAGGTCTATCTTCCTTAAAGTTGGAAAGAGAATAGTTTTACTTACAATTTAGTTATTTTCTCATCTTGAATTAATTTTCATTGTTTAAAAAAAATAATGAAGTCCTATGTCAAAATGGTCATTGCCACTAAGTTTATTTTCAAGCTGGCCTAATTTGTCTAAAGTTTCTGTATTTCATTTTGTTTGTTTTAGTCCTTTCCTTTCCTTTCCTTTCCTTTCCTTTCCTTTCCTTTCCTTTCCTTTCCTTTCCTTTCCTACCTCTTCCTTTCCTCTATTTTCTCCTTCTTCCCTCTTCCTGACTCTGTCTCTGTGTCTGTCTCTGTCACTGTCTGTCTGTCTCTTTCTCTTCCTCTCTCTGTCTTCCTTAGATGTACCTGCTCCTGGATCCTGCAAGTGGTAAGTGGCAGCATGCTCAAGGTGTAAGTTGTAGTGTACACCTAGCCAAAGTGTCTCCTCAACAAGACTGGGCTTCTCACAGTCTCTAATTATGGTAAAGAGACCATGTGGGGTTATAAATCTATCACAGTAGATTTAAGGAAGGATGAGTACTGGATTCAAGAGCAGATCACCTCCATCTGGCCTGAAGACCATGACACCATTTGGGATGAAAAAGTGATGTAGGCCAATAAGGATCTCATCCTAAGCATTTAAGTTATAAGGCTAGGGATTTAGCTCAGTGGCTTAAGCACTTGCCTGCTAAGTGCAAGGTCATGAGTTTGATCCCCAGTACAAAAAAAAAAAAAAAAAAAAAAAAAAAAAGAATTTAAGTTATAAACTACCTGAAGAAACTGAAGCATGGAGAAAAAAGAAGCATGTTCATGGTTACAAGAGCCAGGATTCTAAACACAGATGTCTGATTCCAGAGTTCACATTTTGACCACCATGCAATTGCCACATCCACACTTACTCTATCTCCCATTGGCTTGTTTCTTAGTTCTGTCTGAGTTTAAGTACATAGCATCCTGAAAATCCTAGTACTTTACAGTAATTTGCATGATCAAGAAAGCATAATGAGAAAAGAAACCTACTGTGTGGGTTCACTAAGCTCATTAGCTTCCAGGACACTTTATTTTATAGCTAGACTGATGGATTTTGTTCCTACTCATTGCTCTGCATGCTTAGCTGAAGTATGTGAAGACTGATTGAACTGAGAATACTGAATGATATGAGGCTTGTATCATGTGGGCTGAGACAAATGCCATGGAGATTGATAGCTGAGTGTTGGATTAAATGTTCAACCGAGCACCTTCTTTTAAAACATGTTTTTTTTTTTTTTTTTTTTTTCACATCTCCGTAATGGAGATTTTTCTCATACTCTATGATTTCTTACTTTCACTGTCTGCCAGGCCAAGTTGCTATTTGCCTGTGTGGCTCAGCACTGTTGTTAATCCCACTGATGTTCCAGACAGCAAGTCATCCAAGGGTAAGCCAAGGAAGGGGTCTCTGTCCCGCGTGACTCCAGCCTGCTCATGTCAGGATGTAGCCTCAAAACCAGCAGAATGAAAGCCAAGTAGTCTGAAAGATTTTGGAGGCAACGCTAGAGCAAAATGACAGAAATGCCTTATCCCAGGACTTTCAATGACACAAAAGAGAATGTAAATGAAAAAAGATGGGCATCATCAACACTGATTTGAGGGAAGAGTTGAAAATTTTAAGAATTCATTAACCAATCTATTTTGTTTTTATTTCCTTCTTTCGTGTGCA
>RJWM01004105.1:0-65571 GCA_004363535.1 Dasyprocta punctata
GGTGGGGGTGGCGGGTGGGGGCGGGGAATGGGGAGGTGGGGGCGGGGGATGGGAATGAGGCCCCAGGGAGCAGGAGCTGGGGGTGATGGTGGGTTGTGGGAAGTGGGGGCCCCGCCCAGGCGTGGCCCCACCCGCCTGGGTCTCTGAGTGCAACCCTGGCTTTCAGCAGCACCCCCATCCCGGCCTCCCTAGGGGTTTCATTAGGGACCTGTGCCGGCTGGAGCTGAAGGGAGGCACACGGTCCGTGGGTCCCCAGCTGGGCCCAGCCGGGCAGAGCAGCGGGAAGGACCCTTTGTATCCCTGCGGGCCAGCCTGGAATTCCCCATGCTCAGGGCTGCCCCGTGGGCCTCCCCTCCTCAGCTAGTGGCACTGTGGCCCCAGCTGGGCCTGGGGGACCGCGCCCCACCCTCAAGCAAACACCGAGTGCAAACATTCCAGCCGCACCTCCCCCGTCCCATCAGAGCCCGGCCCCGCCCCGGGTTCAGGCCAGAGGGACAGCCACAGGCAGGCGAGGGCAGTGCACACCCCCACCCAGAGCCAGCCTGAGGGGCTGGCGTCCCCCCACCCCCACCCCACCCCATTCCCTGACCACTGAGGCAGTGATGGCCCCACACGGGCCTCTCAGGGCCTCAACCTGTCTTCCGGATAGGGAGACTGAGGCAGAATACGTGACTCGCTGTCTGTGGCTGGTTGAGGAGGGCGGTACTTCCTGACCCTCATGCTGGCATCTCTGGGCACTACCGGCCACGCCTGCCCTCGCTGGCACTGTCTGCCTGCGGGCATTCCCACAGCCTTCAAAGGGCACCGTGGGCCCCAGGGTGCAGCGCCTTTCATCTCCCAGGTGGCGACCAGGCTGGGTGATCCTCGGGGCACAGTCACACCTCCCAGACCCTGTCCCTGTGGGCCTTGGCCCAGACCACTTCAGGGAGGAGTGCCGGGGTGGGGGGCAGGAGGCTGCACCCATCTGAGTTCCACCCTCCCGCAGCCCTGAGCCCAGCCCTGCACTCAGCCTGGGCCGTCTTCTCTGGCCAGAAGCTCCCTTCTGTCTCTGGTCAGCTCCTTGTTCTGGGAGTCCCCAGGCCACGGGTGGGGTGTGCGTGTGCTGCCAGGTCCCCACGGTGCTTGAGGGGCTGAAGCCAGGCACCTGCAACTCTGTCTCATAGGGCCACGAAGATCTGGCTTTCTTGAGCTGCCTCTTCCCGGAAGTTCTCCTGGACTACACACACACATTCACAAGCATGCATGTACATGCACACGCACCTTGGGTCTCCACACCACTGCCTGCTGCAGCCATCAGTCCTCTTCAACCCCGGGGTCTGTATCATGAGGTGGGGGGGGCCTGTCCCGATTCTGAATACCCTGCTCCAGGACAGGGCCAGACATGGTTCCTTGGTGCCCGGGTGGAGGCGGCACTTGCACGTGAGCTTAGTCTCTCTTGAGGCAGAGGATGCACAGGCACGCTGCTTGTAGCGGCTTAAGCAGGCCGAAGGGTGGAGCACCAGGTGCCCCAGGGTTTGCCTGAAGAGCACCTGCACCTGCCACCCCAGGAGCTCAGCAGGGCACAGACCTGCAGGTGCTGACAGCGGTCTGAGCTGTAGCGCCTGCTTGGGCCCAGCCTAGTCAGGAGCTGCTTCTGGGCTGGGCCTTGAGGGAAAGAGGAGCTCACTAGGATGGAGGAGAAAGCAGAACCACGGGGTGGACAAGGGCAGAGGGGAGGAGGCTGCCAGGGCCTGGAGGGCAGTGGGGCCTGGGCTTTGGGCGTGGAGCTGTGCTTGGACTTGCCCTGGCCCGGGAGCCATGAGAAGTCCCAGGTCATTTCCTGGCCGGGCCAGAGCCAGAGGCTGTCTTCCTCTTGTCGTCTGTGGGACCTCAGTTCGTGCCAGGGCCACAGGAGTAAAGAGCCAGACGTGACAGGGACAGGGCTTCCCCAGGCCATCCCAGAGCCCCAGGGAACAAGGACATCCCCAGAGTGGGAGCTGCAGGCAGTGGGGTCTCCCCAGAGCAGGGTCTTCAGCTCATGTGAAGCCAGGGAGAAACTCCTCCACACCAGGCCCGGTTTCCAGCTGGGGTCTGGGGGACCCCGAGGGAACAGGGCCCAAAACTCTTGCACCCTGGAGAAACCAGAAGACCCCCTCCATTCGGGGACTGGGTCCCAGCGGGGCGTTGGGGTGCAGCTGGCCCCTGCCTGTGATCCCAAGTGGGCTAGGAGAAGGGGCTCTGGGCCCCCAGGAGGAGGGAGACAGGAGCCACAGTGAGCCCCAGCCCAGGCTGCACCCCACCCTGCCTCACTGTGGTTAGTGGGACTGGGGAAGACCCAGGAGGCTGGGCATGGGGGTACTAGGGTGCTGCTGGGGGGCTGGGCCACCAGAGTTTGCTGTGAAGGTGGGGCACGGGCAATGGGAGGCCAGGGACCTAGATAGGCCATGCTTCCGCCCTGGGTTCCCGCTCCGGGGATCTCACTTTTCATTCATCTCCACTTAAACATTAAACACCACGGCTCCCACCCGGTCCTCCCTCCCTCGGGACCTCCCTGCATGGGAGGGGGCCCAGTGGGAGTGTTTTGGCCTCTGGGGCTGACCCAGGGAGGGCTGCATGTAAGCATGGCCAAACTAGGTCTGCACCTGGTCCCTGTGTCCCCCAAGCCTGAAGGGACCACAGGGCTCCAGGGACTGAGGTACCCCCCAGATTCCCACTCTGTACCCCGATCCCCTGGCTGTGCGCAGGCTGGCTGAAGACCAGGCAGGGCCCAAACAAGGCCTCGACTGTGGGGGTAAGGGAGGCACGGGCCTGGGTGTGGGGCCAGGGTGCAGCTGGAGCCCCCCACCCGGCCCCTGTGCCTGGAGCCAGCCACTCCTGAAGGGGCCTTTCTGTGAGGCCCGGGTGCGGCAGGAGCCCCCGCCTCCCGGGTGCCCAGCCCGCTGCTGGCGCCTCTCGGCCGGGCGGCCACAACCCTGATGTTGCTTTAATAAAACAAAGTTTTTCTTTCGTGCGCAGCCTCCAGCGGTGAAAGGGCCGATTTACGGAGCCCGCGCCCCCTCCCGGCCGCCCCGCCCGCCCTGCGGTGGCGCTGGCTGCGGCCGCGGGTAATTTATAGCTTCAACTTAGCACACTCGCGCTGGGCCGGCGGCGGCATGACTGCGGGCCTTCATCCCAGCCCCCAGCCGCCACTCACAGGCCCCATTCAGGCCGCGCGCCCTCCCAGCCACGTTCCTTCTGGAGGCGTTTGGAAAACGCCACGGAACCCCAGGGGCGAAAACAAGCCGGGCTGTTTGTGCCCCAGCGGCAGGCGGCCGCGCCCTTGACCCATCCGGCCCCCCACGGCACAGAGGCCCTGGCCCTGCGGAGGAGAGAGGACCAGCGTGCTGCCGGGGGTGTGCGGGGCCCGGGCCTCTGCGTAAGGCCTGGAATTTTCCTCCCTCGGCCCGAGCTCAGAGTGTCCATCTGGGCCGCAGCCGTCCCAGGACCCTGCCGCAGGAGGAGTGAGGTCCAGCCCCAGGCCAGGCGTCCCGCCTGGGGAGTGGCCACAGCCAGACCATGAGTGTCCTAGGGGCGGCCAGCGCTCAGGACAGAGGTGCTTGGGATACCAACCGGGTCCTTTTGGAGGGGCCACACGGTGCCTGGCCGGACGACGGCACCACGCCTGCCAGCCCCCACGGTGGTGGCGGATGGCTCCGGGGCGGCTTCCTGGGCTCCCTGGCCCCAGGGTCACACCTGCTCCGGCTCCCTGCCCAGGTGGTGGCTCCATCCTTCAGCCCCCACCCGGGCTGCCAAGCGGGGTCCCCTCAGGCCCTCCCTCTGTGCTCCTCCGGTCCCGACCTGGGGAGGGGGTGAACCAGGGCCGGCTGCGCTCTGCCCCCGCTGGCTGCGTCAGAGGTCTCCTCAGGGCCCTTGGCCACAGGAACACCACTGCTGTGCCTGGGGGTATAGGCAGGGGCCGTGGGGGTCCCCATCTCTACGTCAGTCCCGGGGTCCCCTCCGCCCCTCCCAGTGGCCCTGCAGGGAGCACCCATCCCACCTCCCAGGCAGGGCTGCTCACTCCTGTGTCACCTGTGCTTTGAGAGGCCTTTGGGGGCCCCGAGTCACCCACTGCCCTCTGAGGACCTCAGGCACTGCCGTTGAGGTCACCCTCACGTTTCTCCCAAGACCCCTCCCTCCTTTGTGCGGCTCCTGGAGGAGGGGAGACCAAGGCGAGGCAGGGACCCCTTGCCCCAGGGAGGTCTGGTAGGTGGCAGTGTCTGAAGGTTCCCACACCTCATAGAGGCCTGTGCTCCTCCGCCTTCGGGAGCAGAGGAATGGGGTGTGTGTGGGTCCCACCGGTGGGTGCTGCCTTGCTCCAGGGGAGGGCAGTTCCCAGGAGCAGTGCTGCCCACTGGAGTTCATGGCCAAGGCCAGCAAACAGGAAAATCACAGTGTGTGGGGGAAGTGGTGATAGAGGGGCATGGGGTGTTCCCGGCCAGGGTCCAGCTGCCACCTGCCCAGCCCTCACAGGCCCTGCTCCTACCCTGGGGAAGGGGCAGTGTGGGACCAGGCCCTGGCTCTTGGCACGCAGTTTGCCCCTTGGGTCACTGAAGGGCAGAGGAGGGCGGGAGCGGCCTGCTGTGCAGTGTTGCTGGATCGGTGGCCGGGGGCCTGGCGTGAGGGTCCGACAGGGTTAATGAGCTGCCTCCGCTCCCACCATTCTAGCTCGGTCATTAAAACCCCATCTCCTGCCGGTGTCCCTGGCCTCCCAGGGCCTCCTGGGGCCTTTGTCTCTTTCTCTAAGGCTGTGACAGGATCGTGCGGGTGGGGGCCCCAGGAAGAGAGGGGGCCGCGGCTCACAAAGCCCGGGCCCCTGGCCCCGGGCCCTGGCATCTCCTCTGCCAGGATGCCCTCCTTGGGGGCTGGCACGGGCCAGGCTGGGCAGGCGGCCCCCAGCCCCGTCTGGGTGGATCCACCCTAGCCACACCCCAAGGCCACCCCCGCGCGCCGTTCCCAAGCCCGTGGTCAGGGCCTGGCCCTCCGCACATTTGCCCATGCTCTGCTGCAGGTTGCTAGGAGCCCGTGGGGGTGGGGGGTGTGCGGCCTGAGGCCCCGTGGGCGGGGGATCTGGGCAGGGGGCGGGTGCCCGGGGACAAAGCCTGTCTGTGATTAAGTCATCTGCCCGACGGCGCCATGCGCACTGCCCGGCCACCAAGTGCTGGTGCTGCCCACACCCAGCCAGCACAGCCTCCTGTCCCCACCCCAGGGGCCTCTGCCTACCCCGTGCCACCCAGAACCTTCAGCACCTCCCAGGGCCGTCCCCTGGGCTCTCCAGGTCTGCAGGTGACACAGCCCAGGGCCTGGCCTCAGTGCCCCCTGCATCCAGGCCGCTCGGCTGGGAGCTGCTGACCATGCCTGTCGCAGTCCCAGGCCCTGAGCTGGAGGTGGCCATGGGACAGGGGTGCGCTGCTCGTGGGAAGGGGCGGGGAGTCCCCACATCCCGGCTGCTGTTTTCGTGTCCCAGTGCGTGTTTGCCTCCATCCCCAGGCTCACCCAGCTGGGCTGGCCCCTGTCGGCCCACCTTCTCTGCAGGGGCCCCACAGGCCCCCACAGGTGCAAAAGGGTCCAGCGTGGCAGGCCTGGGGCACCACGTCAGGAACAGGATACTGGCACTGGGACCATGAGGGGCAGACGCTGTCCTGCTGACCACTCGTGGGACCGTGCTGGGGAGCACAGGTGCCCAGGGCTGTGGCTACTTCCCAGTGGTCACGTGGGGGCTAGGGCCGAGGCTCCGTCAATGCTCCCCTAACAGGGGGCCGACCTGGGGGTGCCAGCTGCAGGACCCGCCCTGAGACGGGGTTTCAGGATGGGCGGAGACTTCTGAGATTTTCTGCTAATCCGGCCAGGCGGCCACAGTTTGCCTCCCTCAGCCTAACCTGCTCTCCCAGCTCCGCTCTGGCAGCCAGGGAAGGGACGGGACGCCCTGGCAGGACCGGGACACAGGGGACTAGCCAGGCCTTTTGTCCCAGGCCAGTGGTCTTCCAGAGCCACAGTGGCACCTTCCCTAGTGACCCTTCCACGGCTTCCCAGCACCTTGTGCCCACGCTGCTGGGGGACAGCTGGGCAGGGGCGGGGGGGCATCCGGAGGGAGCTCACTGGGACATCGCGCACGGCTGGGATGTGGCCGTGCTTCTCAGTGGACGGCTGGGCGGACCAGCGGCTGGGATGGACGGCAGGCTGCGGGGAGGACGTGGGGCTGAGATGCAGCTGGGTGCGGCGGTCCCGGGCCGGGGGCCCTGTGTTTGTGCCACGGGCATGCAGGGGTGGTGGTCGGTCTGAATGTGGCCGAGGGTGGAGGGGACGGGTGGGGGGCTGAGCGGGCCTGTGGGGATCAGGCGAGGCAGATGGAGGGTGGGGACACGGTGTGGGGGCGGGCAGGCGCTCTTGGGGTGGGGAGGGCAGGGGCTCAGAGCTTGGTTTTCGAAGCTCTACGGGCAGACCTGGCACCGTCCCGTGTGACCCTTGGTGCCTTACTGTACGTCCAGGATTCACAGGGCACCCAGGGAAGCCCCAGGGGCAGGGTCAGCCTGAGCAGGGAGCTGGGGCCATCAAGGCAGGGAGGCGAGGCATCCCCTGGGAGCTGCGGAGCCCGCACCGTGCCTGCTGGGTGGGCCCAGCTCTGCCCGCGCCCTGCAGGCTGAGGCGTAAGGATGAGGTCACGTCTGCTGCAGGTGCCCCGGGCCTGGATGGGGCAGAGCCCGGGACGCTGCCGTGTTGCCCCTGACCTTGATGCCCTCTCACCCCTCAGGGCATCCTGGGGCTGCCGGGCAGGCGGCGTGGGTGAGGAGGATGGCAGCCCATGGCAGCCCGTCCACCTGACTGAGCACTGTGTACCCAGCCAACCGGCAGGGAAGCCACCAGCGCTGTGGCCCAAATACCAGGTCCGTGACACAGGCAGCTGTGCCCCAGGGCTCCATGGGGTCTCCTGCTCCTCCTTGCTCTGTGCTGCTCAAGGGGGCTCCAGCATGGGGGGCAGAAGTGGCCCCCTGTGCCCACCCTGGGGCAGGCCAGAGCCTTCTGCAGCCTCCTCCTCCTGGGCAGCACCTCCACCAGGCAGGGCAGGGATGGGGTCCCAGGCCACCCCTCCACCCCTGATTGCCATAGGGTCTGTCTCCAGGCCACAGGGCAGGGCTGGGCCACAGCAGCAGGGGAAGGAAGGGCTCTGGGCAGATGCAGCCCCCGCCCGGGAGAGCGGGAAGGCAGAAAGGGCGAATCTGATTAACTGGCAGACTTCCGCGGTCTGCACCGCTGACCGCCCGGCGACCTTCCTCCCCCTGCCCGGTGGAGGTGGAGCCCCTGTGCCAGGGTCAGGACCTGCTGTGCAGGGTGGGTCTGGGGACCCCTTCCCACCAGCGCCACCAGTCATGCAGCCCTGCCCTGTCCTGCCTGGGCAGGTGCCCGTGCTGAGGAGGCTCTGGGTCTTGGAGCACTGTCCCTGCGTGGAGGGGTCCTACTCCGGGGTGCCCCTGAGCAGCATGGGCCCTGCTCACCTGGAGCCGGCACAGAGAAGATGGGGGTTTCTGTGTTGGGTGTCCGGGGCCCGGGGACGGTGCTCCTGAGGCAGTGTGGTGGAGACGAGTGTGTGTAGGGCCGGACCCTCCCCACTCAGGGCGACCTACGTCTCCCACATCTGGGGCTGCGGCTGGCCCCCGTTCTGGGGTCCAGCTCCATTCACCGCAGAGCCTGGGGAGGGCTGGGCTTGGGGCCCCAACTTCCATGTCCCCCTCTGCTGCTTTGTCAGCTCGGCCTTACCAGTTTCCCTGAGCCTCAGACTCCCCATCTGTCGAATGGAGAACAGGACCAAGTGACAGCCTTATCCGTCCAGCCTGACTTTCCACCAGACCATGGTGGTGAGCTATGTGCCAGTGGCCACGGTCAGCCTGGTGCGGACCTGTAGCCTGGCTCTCCCCCACCCCGTTGCTGTGGGCAGAGCACCCGCCCAGGGACCCCATCTGGAAACAATTGGGCGCGTGGTCCTCAAAGATATAATTAAAATATATTGGGTTGTGTGCTGCCTCCTTGGCCGGGGCAGGATCCAGGCTGGTTATGAAATCGTGTGGTGCTGACGTCGGGCTCGGGGTGGGGGCACCGGGACTTGGAGCACTTCCAACCCGCCCCGCGCGTTCTTCCGTGATGGCACACAGCAGGGCAGGGCAGGACCCGGGAGCTTCCTGGGCCAGCCCCTGCTGCCCCATGATCCTGTGTACGTGGGGGCCGTGGGGGCACTGAGGAGACCCAAGGGCTGCCCTACGCCGCTTTGCCGGGCCACTTTCTCTCCTCTCTGGAGTGCCTCTGCCAGTCACACACAACTAGAGCCCACGGAGGGTTCTCGGGCCTGCGCCCTGCCTGGTGGTAGTCACGCCTGCCCTGCAGGCCTCTCAGCCGATGCCACCTCTTCCAGGGAGGGCTCCGCCCCTCCCCGAGCCCGCCGGGGCCCCGTCCCACTGAAGCTCAGGTTCTGAGGTGCTGTGTCCCCTGCCTGTGCCCGCCCTCCTGGCCTGCAGCTCAGCACTCTGTTGGCCTCCGTGGTCTGGGGCGGTGATGGAGGGGATGCAGTGACCCCTGCTGGGAGCAGCTCTCCTGCGCTGTCAGCACCCTGGCTCCCCTCACACCCCTGCCTCCCGAGTCACAGGAGCCTCAGAGAGGGGGACTGGCACTTCCGTGCTCCTCCTCCTGCGTCCTCGCCAGCCTGTGGCCACACCCCGGCCGAGGACAGGCAGCACGGGCCCCCAGTGTCATGGGCTGTTCCGCTCCCAGCCTCAGAACTGAGACAGACCCTCGCTGGCCACATCCTCAGCAGGATGAGGCCCCAGTGACCAGTGCTGAGTGGTGGATTCCCAGCCAGGAACACCTCCCCGAGGGGTCAGGCAGGTGCAGGGTCCCTGCTCTGTGTGGCCTGAGCTGGGCTGTGCTGGGCACTCGGCAGCCTGGAGCTGCTGCCCCTCGGGCTCCCCTCGGGCCTCCCTGAGATGGCACCACATGCAGCCCAGGCCTGCAGCCCCAGTTGACAGCCACCTTGATGTCCTCCCTGAGGCCTGTGCTTCTCCTGGGGCCCAGTGGCCACAGGCTGCAACTGGCAAGCGGGCCTCCCCTTCTGTCCTGGGGGCAGCGGGAAGGGGAGGCCAGCGCCTGACCCCTCAGAGTGAGCCCCGCCGGGCTCCCTCTCTGCTTCCTTTGCCTGTGTGGGAGGAGCCACCCACCACCCTCCAGAAAGCCTGAGGAGGGGGCGCCTCAGCTGGCCCTGGTAGGGTACCTGGAGCCGAGCAAGCCTGGGCTGGGGTGAGGGTACATTCCTGCTTTGTGGGGGCGTGGGGAGTGGGCTTCCCAGAAATGTAGTGGAGGCCTGGCCAGTGGCCCAAGGGGAGAGCCCAGCACTTCCTGCCTGGCTAGCAGCACCCAGAGAAACACGTCAACAGCACACCATGGCCCTGGGCTTGGGGCGGCCGCTTCGGGCTGGGGAGGGCCCCCTCTTGTGGGTCCTGGCTCTGAAGGCCCTGTCCCCGGTGTCCCCTGCCGCGTCCTGCCCCTGCATCCTCTGCTGCCCTGTGCTTGCTCCCTGTGCTCGGAGTCTGCCTGGCCTCCCCGCAGCACCAGTCAGAGCTGGCCAGGGAGTCACTCTCCATGTGGGGACCAGCACTGCCTCCCCCATGTTCCAGGAAGCAAGGGGGCAGGCGAAAGACAGGGTGGGGAGCTGCAGTGATGGCTTTGTGACCCCGGGCAAGTCTCGTCGCCTGTGGGGTGGGGACTGGCCTCTCCCGTTCTGCCCGAGGGGGCGAAATGAGCTCATGCTCCTGGCAGAGGCTCTGGCACCTGGCGCAGGGGGTGCCCTTGTCGGGGAGGGAGCCGCCCCGTGGGCAGGTCGGGCCGTGCAGATCCGGCCCCAGCCCGCCCGACTTGGGCGCCTCCCAGGGCCACGGCGGACCCCCTGGCAGTCTGCTGTGCTTCGAGCAGATCTGGCCTTCCGGGCTCCTCTTTCGGGGCCCAGCCCAGCAGCCCTTTCCTCCAGAGCCCGCAGAGGTGTCCCCACAGAGGAGGGTGACCATCAGGTGACCTCCGGGAGGGGCCCGGGGTTCCCCTCTGAACCTGGGGCCCAGTCCAGCATGCCTGTGGCATGGTGTCCCCTGGCAGGGAGGCCAGCATCCCTGGAGCTGGTCCCACCCTGCCTGGCATTGGGAGCGCTCCCCAAGGGCCGGGTGCAGGACGCTGTGCTGGCCGAGCGTCTGATTCCTGGAGGCCTCCCCGCAGGGCTGGTGTGCAAGGTACCTCCTGGGCCTGACACCGGATGAGTCCCTCAGTGGCCCTGGCCATCTGGGATAGGGGCTTCAGTGGGCCCTGGCAGGAGGTCAACTTCCAGGTCCCTAGAGCCCTGGGCCACTGCCTCGGGCCTTAGTGCAAGACAGGAAGGCCCCCAGGTGGACACGGCTGGGGGGAGGTTGGGTGCCAGGGTCCCTGGTCGCCCCTCCTGTGCTGCCGCTCTGGCTGCACCCCGGGTGGGGCGAGTTGAGCACAGTGCCGCAGAGCTGGGAGAGCCTGCGTGGCGTGTGGGGTGGGGACCATGCAGCGGGGCAATTGTGGCTAGAGGGGGACACCCGGAACCCACCCCCTCCCCACCCTGGGCGCCTCGGCCCTGTCACCGTCGTGTCCTGGGTGCGCCCTCTGTTCCTTCACCTCCCCCAGCCTGGATGGAGCAGGCACTCGGTCCTCACAGACAGAGGGTGGCCCCGTGCGGCTGCTCTGACAGGGAGGTGGGTGGACGGCAGTGGCGGCCAGGCCGCCAGAGTCCAGGCCACGGTGCTGGGTCCACTGGGCTCCCTGGGGTGTTCAGGGTTGGGCCCGAAGTGCTGGGCCAGGTGCTGGGCTCACAGGCTGTGCCCTGGGGTCGTCCTACTAGCTGGGTGTCCCAGAGTAGGCTCAGGAGGGGCCCGAGCAGCCCAAGGCAAGTGGGACTCTCCAAGCTCTTGACAAGTCCCTGGGGTTCCCAGCAGGGTGGCCCCAGCAGCTTGCACTCCTAGGTCTGCCCAGACGGGAGCCCCTTCTGTGCGCCCTCATGCTCACTGTCCATCACAGACAAAGGCCAGCGCAGCCCCTGCCCAGGCCCACTGTGCCTTGTGCCCTGGGTCCATCTGCCTCGTGCCAGGGCCCCCAGCCAGGTGTGAGGAGCTGGCGGGTAAACAGAGAACAGGGTGGCAGAGGGGACACAGGATGAAGGGGCCGATGGGAACAGTGGTGTCCCCAGCACTGCCTGCAAGACAGCGTGAAGCCCTCGCCTCCTCGGTGGTGGCCGTGTGAAGGGGTGGAGCCTGGGCTTCCTGATGACACACAGGGGCTCCCCGCTGAGCAGCACCTGTGACCTTCTTCTTCTTTTTCCTTCGTGGCACCGGGGATTGAACTCAACCTCTCACGCCTGCCAGGCAGGTGCTTAAGTCACTGAGCCAAACTCCCGGCCCTAGTTTTTTGAGGCAGGGTCGCACTGTGTAGCTCAGACCAGCCTTGCACTCGCATTGTAGCCCAAGCCTGCCTCGAACTCACAACGCTCCTCCTACCTCAGCCTCCCAAGTGCTGGGATTAAATGCGTGCACCACCACGCCTGGTAGCACCCACGGCCTTCTTTTATTCTGTTCTGAGTTGGGGTCTTACTGTGGTGCCCAGGCTGGCCTCGAACTTGTGGTTCTCTTGCCTCGGCGCCTGAGTGGCAGGGACTACCTGTGTACAGGCTCGTGCCCGGCGTGGTGTGGTCTCTTGGTGCATGACATTAGTCCACCCACCCAGCCATCCATCTGCCCACAAATGCCCCAGCACCTCCAGTGTGGAGTCCACACCAGCTCGAGGGTTTCTGGAGGAGCCACCCACTCCTAGGCAATCATAGAGGTGAGGGGCTGCGCCCAGCCTGCGGAGGCGGGGGTGTCTTTGAGTCCAGGGCTGGGGGCGCAGGTGGCCCGCAGGCAGTGCGCACATCCCTTGCCCCCCACCTGCAGACACAGCACGGAGCTCCCCAGTCATGCTGCCACTGTCTCCCGGGGGCCTGGGGAGTGGGCCAGGGTCCTCGGGATGGGGGAGGTATGGAAGGCCAGGCTCCTGCAGGACACACCCATGCCTCGCTGGTCAGGTCTGATGGGGGCCTTGCTGCCCAGGTGGGTGGATGGCCACAGGAGGGGCTCAGCTGGCCCGGCTGTGCCCCCTACAGGCCGCCTGGGCAAATGACTCGCCCAGTTGTGGTAGCAGGGGCTGTGCCCCAGAGCCCCGGGTCCAGAGTGTGGGGTCAGGGAGACACAGTTCTGTGGGCAGAGCCAATGCCCCCCCACAGGCAGTGCCCCTGGAAAGTGTCCTCTGTCCCCAGGGGAACCCCCACAGTGCGCCCTGCCCAAGAACATACCCTAGCGGCTCCGGGACAGCCCCACTGTGCTCCTGTGTCCCGGGCGGCCCTGCAAGGCCTGGCATTGCTGGAACTTCCTCAGCAGGGACAAGGGACCCGGGCCCTGCCCACCCGGGGCAGCCAGAGGGTGCTGAAAGGGAGGTCCAGCCAGCCCCAGCACCACTTGTGGCTTCTACAGAGCTGGTGCCAGCCTGAGCGACTTTCAGGGACCCAGGGGCTTGGACTCTGAGCAGGGTGGGCTGGGCAGCCCCTGATTTCCAAGGCAGCTGGGGCTCTGGGGTCTGCCAGAGCCGGGGGGTCTGGGGCGATGGACTTGGAGAGGCAGTGTTGTTTGGCCTATTGCCAGGGCCCTGACCACTGGGGGCAGCTAAGCCCACCCTGAGGGGCCCCAACAAGCCCATGAGGGGCCTGGGCTCCCCTGTGGGGTCCCAGCCTGACTGGGTGGTGATGCTGGCAGGAAGAAGGGGCAGTGTGTGGCCAGGGGCCGTACATCCCCTCTGCTGGTGAGCTCTTATTCTGTGTGGTACCAGAACCAAACCTATAGCCAGGTGTACCCGTAGTCCCAGCACTCAGGAGGCTGAGGCAGGAGAATCTCTTCAAGTTGAAAACTAGCCTAGGCTACATAGTTCAAGTCCAGCTTGGACTATATAGTGTGACTCTGTCTCAACTAAAACAGAACAAAGTAAAACAAAGCAAAGCAAAACAAAATAAAACCAAACCCATGGATTAGGGACTCTGCTACAGTTATTCTCAGCCTGGAGGCCGGATGTTGGGACCAGGTGCTGATACTCAGGGTTGGGGGAGGCTTCCTGGCCTGCACGTGGCCACCTTCCCAGTCGCCCTCGGTGCCAGGGCGCCATGGTGGTCTTCTAGCTGGGATGCTGATCCCACCATTCCCTCCCGTGACCTCCCTTGGCCCCGGTCACTTCCCTCATCTCTGCCTCCAGGAGGTACCACCATGGGTTCACGCTTTAGCACATACATTTTTGGGGTCTCTAACATTCCATTTGTAGCTGGGATTCCATTGCAGGCGGGGGCCACCCTGCAGGCGGGGGTTCTGTGGCCCTGGCCTCCCTTGCTGCTGGTGGTGAGGACCGGGAGGTGGCCCCCGGGCACTCCCAGTTCCTTGTCCCATCCTGGCAGGGAGCCCATGGGGCACCGACTGCATGGGTGTCAGGGACACAGGGCTGCGGAAGTGCAGGCCCCTCTGTGTGCCCAGCTGGGGTCATGTTTACCCGAAGAGGGCCAGTGCCAGGCCCCCGCCTGGCCATGCAACCCGAGTTAGCTCGGCTCCAGGATAAATACCCATTCAGCCACACAAGGCCCCTTTGTCCTGCAGAGTCTCCGGCCCAGGACACTGCCGGGCGGTCGGTGTCCTCGGCATGGCCCCAGGCCAGGCCGGCTGCCCCGACACGTCCAGCCACCCCATGGGGCCTGCTCTGGGCAAACTCGACTTGGCTCTGGAAGGCCCCAGTGGGGACTGGGACCTGGGAGATTGCGGAGGAGTGGGGAGGCTGGGCGGGGAGAGCCAGCGGCGGGGCCGGCTGCCTCGGGCCTCCTCGGAGCAGCCCTGGGCCCGCAGCAGGGCGCTGTGGGCAGGTGAGGGCAAGAGTCTGGGCAGTCGACCCTCCTACAGTTTGAGCCCTGCCCAAACCCCTGTCCACTGCCCCACAGGTGCAGAGAGCTGCCTACACTGCCCGGAGAAGTGGGCTGGCAGTCTCTGAGGTCCCCAGCAACCAGGCCCCTCCTGGAGAGAGTGTGGGTTCAGTGGGGTGCTGGCAGGGGAGCCTGGGGTGGTCCCAGGGGCCTAGCTGGGAGGCCCTGGGCATCTGGAAGGGCAGACTGGGCTGGATTGAAGGACTGCGACCTGGGGACAGCAGCCTGAGGCCCAGGATGGGTGGCTGCCCAGCCCCCCGTGAGGCTGACTCAGGGCCCTGCCCCAGTAATGCAGGCATGGCCACAGGGCCTTCTGCCCAAACCAGGGCTGAGACAGGTTCCCCCTCCCTCCAGGGACTGTGGACACCCACTGTCTGGCCTGAGGCCTGGGATGGGGATTCTTGAGCCACACTTCTGAACCCCATCTAGCTCTTGGGTTCCCTGATGGCCTACAGGCTCCTTGGGCCCTGGTCCAGTGGTCCATGGCTGGCAGTGCCCCCTCGTGGTCACTGTGTCCCAGCTCCCCTGGGTGGAGTAGGTTCAAGGCTTCTGCAGGGGATGGGGCCTTGCTGGGGCCGTGACAGGCCTGGGTGGGATGGCGCTTCTCACCGAGGGACAGGGGCACCCATCGCAAGGTCTGCCTGCTTCCCGGACACTGGCTAGGCTCTGGGCTCTGTCACCAGGCTCCAGGGGTGAGCAGGGTCCTGTGCCCAGGGCTTCCAGGATGTCTGTCTGTTCGGAGGGGGCCCTGGGGACCCGCCTGTGAAGCTCCTGGGTGGCACCCCTGCACCTGCAGGCCTGTTGACTTAGCACACCTCACTCTGGGGGGCCTTGAGACACAGTCCACCCAGGGCCCGGCGTCTGTCCTGCTGCGCTCTCGAGCATGGCCATGTCCCCTTCCCACCTCTGCGGGTGGAGGGAGGGGTCCCGGCCCTTTGTCTGGGACAGAAACTCCTTCCTTGGGGAAATGCATCTGACCCCTGCCCCTTGCCACCCGCAGGACAGTGGCTGTGCAGACTGGCGGTCACCAGCCATGCCTGCAGACGCTTCTACCCATGCGAGTCTGCCAGCCGACACCAAAACCAGCACCGTGCCAGCAGCTGTGTGGCCGCTGCTGTGCACTCCGGCGTCTGTGCAGCTGACCTAGTGTCCTGCTGCAGCCCGGGAGCAGGTGGCCGGCTGTGTCCCAGGCGAACGGCAGGACTGGAGCCTCCACAGGCCAAGCGTGTCCCGGCCCCTCCACAGGGGAGCAGTGACCGGGGCCAGGAGGGGTAGCTGAGGGCCAGCAGAGTGGGGCAATGGGTCGGCTCCACCTCAGCCCCCAGCTGGGACACCCTCGTCACACGCAAAGCCAGGGTGGCTGTGGAGTCTGAGTTTAAGGGAAACTTTATTTAGTCCTCTTTTAAAGACAACCTAGTTTAAAAACACATTGAGAAGAACACAAAACTAGGACAGACGGACGAACGAACGGACGGACGGACGGACAGACTGACAGCCAGCCAGGCAGCTATGTAGCAGGGCCAATGTGGCCACAGCTCCGGTCAGATCTTCTCCATCTTGGAGATGAGGTCGTCGCAGATCCGGGTCAGCTCGTCGTTCTCCTTGCTCTGCGGACAGAGGTGGGCTGGGTCTCTGCAGGAGCTGAGGAAGCCGGGGTGGGGGAGGGCGGCCGGGCCCTGCGCTCACCTTCTGCTCCACGGCCTTCTCCAGTGAGTGGATCTGCATCTGCGCCTTCCTTAGGTTTGCCTGAAAGGCCAGCGCCTCTGCCTGGGCCTTGCTCCGGACCTGGGCGATCTCTTCGTTCGCTCTGCAGGGCAGAGGGCAGAGGTGGAGGCTGAGCCGAGGCCTGGCCAGGCCCACCCCCTCGGCCGTGCCGGCACTCACAGCCTGAGCTTCTCCTCCGCGTGGGCCTTCAGTGCCTGGTACCGCTGGGCCTCCTTCTCTACCCTGGCGATGTAGTCCTCCACGCACTTCTTCAGGGACTCCTCGTTCTGTGGGCGGCAGACAGGCCCCGTGAGTGGCGCGTGGGTCCCTCGGAGACCATCCAGGATGGTGCGTGGGGGCCGGTGGGCACGAGCAGTGACGCGGGCCTTCAGGTAGAGGCCCGCCCAGGGCTCTTGGCTACATGGCCCCTGCACGCCTGGCCGGCCTCGCGGGCTGCAGAGGGGCTCCTGGCAGCTGACGGCCTTGTGTCCTGACCTCTCCCGCAGGGCCAGTCCCCAAGCTCGCAGCCCAGTCGCCCGTGGCCATCCTCCACACCAGCCTTTGCCCCCGGCTTGGGCATCCCGGCCCACTGTGGCGTGTGCCCTGCTGCTGCCCTGTGCGCAGGACCTGACCCACACGAGGAGGTGCGGGGAGAAGCGGGTGGGACACACCTTCTGGTAGCCTTCGATCACCTCCTTCTGCTTCTCAAAGCGCTTAAAGAGGTCGGAGAAGGACTTCTCCATGGAGCTCAGGTCTGCGGTGAGCTGGTCTCTCTCCCCGAGCACCTTCTGGATCTCGGCACTGGCGAGCTCCTTCTGTCTCTGGGCATCCTCTGGAGAAGAGTAAGCACTTGGTCAGGAGCTGCCCCCAAAATGAGGTGTGGGGTGGCTCAGGGCAGGCAGGTGTGGACCCTGGCAGGTGACCTATGAGTGACACAGGCCCAGAACACGACGGGCCCACAGGAGGGTCCAGGACAGAGTGGGGCAGGACGCACCCCAACCCACCCCAGACAGCAGGTGAGAGATACCACAAGTGGCCAGAGACACAGGCTGCTGTGGGTAGGATCACCTGGGCGGGGACGGTGGCCCTGGCAGCCAGCTTTGGCCCAATGGCACCAGGCGCAGTAGTGCCACCACCTCACTGACCCCTGCCTTAATGGCTGGGGACACAGTGTAAGGTGCGGGGCCAGCACTCACCCATGGCCCGGTACACCACCCCCTCGAAGCCATCCATGATCTTCCTGTGGAGGGGAGAGAGGGTGAGCGCTGGACACCCGTAGGCCTGGCGAGTGTCGGGCTCACGGCAGGCAGGCCTTACCCCATCTCCAGGTTCTTTCCTAGGAGCTCCTCGCACCGGCGCCTCAGCTCCTTATTCTCCTCCTGGACTGCGCTCACCTGCAGGGCCCCGCATCCATCAGCTCCACCCAAGGGCTTTGGAGCCGCCCCCGAGTCTCAGGGCCCTGGCAGCGTCAGGCTGCTGGCTGCATGTCCCTGCTCCTGTGGGCAGGCGAGCAGCAGGGCCCACAGCGGGTGGGGTGGTGGGGAGAAGGCCAGAGGCTGCTGCTAGGCTCTGGGTCTGCTGGGGTCACTGCTTGGTTGAGACAGGTGGGGACTGTGGGGTATGCCCACCCAGCTGTCCACAGCAGCCTGGGTGGACCTGGGCCAGGTGAACAGCACGGCTGAGGGCACACAGCTCAGGGGTTGTAGAGCCACGTGGTGTGGACACAGGGCCCCCCCAGCACAGGGACTGCCGGCATCGCGAGCGGCTTGGAGCAGGGCCGACACACCACAGCTGCTCTTCGCAGTGACCTGAAGCCTGAGCCTCTGAGGCCAGAGGGACCAGGGAGCAGGGGCTGTGGCCCCGGGGATGTGCCACAAGGTTCTTACACTGTCTGGGCATCCTCTCTCCCAGGCCCAGGTCCCCTCCCGAGGCTGGGTGGTGGCTGTTCGGGGAGAGGCTGCTATGAGGCTGCTGGGGAATCTTCAACCCTTGAGGCGGGGTCAGGCGGGAGTCCAAAGGGAAGAGGAAGCGGACCCCTGTGGCTCTGTGTCAAGTGGCAATGGCAGGGGTGGCAGCAGGGCTGCTGGAAGCGATGCAGGTGCTGGACCCTGTGCTCCGAGCCCTGAGCCAGCTCCCAGCCTCACTCTGGGTCGCCCGTGTCCTTACCGCCATGTCCAGGTCACTCTGACTGTACTGCAGCACATCCACGATGGGGACGGGGTGGGGGGGTGGGCCGCCAGGCTGCAGGACACTTGGGGGCGGGCCCGGCACCTGGGGGTAGAGACATGGAGCCGCTGCCCAGGTGCACCAGGGAAGAGCAGCCCGCCTGGCCAGGAGTTGGGGGCCAGGGCTGCACGCAGGCGGTGCCGATGTGGTGTCGGCTCAGGGAGGGACTGGCTGCAAGAACTCAGTAGTGGGGCGGCCAGAGGCCTGGGCCCCTTGCCTGACCCCACAGGCTGCCGACCCCCGTGATTGCAAGGTACCTTCAAACTACCTGCATCTCCTTAGACTATGAGACGACCACTCTGGAGACGGAAGTACTCACGGGGACATCCAGTGCACCCAAGAAGTCCAGTTCCACGAGCTTGGCTTCCGGGGGGTTCCCTGGGGAAGGCTCGAGAGTATCCTGCACACTGGGACCAGACAACAGCCAGTTAGGCTACAGCCGTGAGGCACTGAGCGGGACACGGACAATGGGACACTCAGGGCCTTGCACATGCTAGGCAAGTGCTCTATCACTGAGCTACGTCTTTCCTGTCTCCTCCCCTCCCTTCGCCTTCCTCCCTTTCTTTCTTTAAGACTGGGTCTCACTACGTAGCACCAACTGGCCTGGAACTCACGGTGATCCTCCTGCCTCAGCCTCCCAAGTGCTAGGATCACAGGTATGCATCACCACCCCCAGCCTATGTCTTTTTTTAGAGGGATGGGGTCTCACTATGCTGCCCAGACTGACCCTGAACTCACGAAGCTCTTGCCCCAGCCTTCTGAGTAGCTGGGGCTTTGGGTGTCCAGTCCTAACCAAGCTTGCTTTTTTTCCTTTTTTTTCAAAGACAGGGTCTTGTCTCACTATGTAGTTCACGACAGTCTTGAATTCACCATGTAGCCCAGGCTGGCCTTGAACTCATGATCCTCCTGCCTCACCACCTGAGGGCTAGCACTATAGGCCTGTGCTATAGCGCCCGGTACACTGCTCGGTCTCTTCCAGAGTAGGGCTCAGCCTGGGCTTTTGCACCCAGGTCAGGTGCTAACTATGTTTACACTGGAAGGTCAGTCACACAGCCTCTGTCACCGCTGTTTTGCCCTGGACTGTGGGTGGACAGGTGCTTTGTAAGGAAGCTGCTAATTGTGGGCCAATGAATTTTACCAACAAACCAGGCAGAACGCGTGCTTTGCTGACCTCTGTCTGACAGTGTCTGTTGTCTACACTTGAGCGCTTTCATCCACCTTGGGAGGTGGGCAGCAGGCAGGACAAGCAAGGTAGGCTTCCCTTGGCCACCCAAGGCTGGCTCCAGGCTCCCTCTGGCACTCACCTGTCACCGTGACCCAGTGCTAGAAGTCTGGTCACTCAAGTACCTAGTGGTAGGCACCTGCCTTTCTGGCCCACACACCTGTCTGGCACCGGGACCACGGGCACCGGCCGCTGAGGGCTGTCCTTCAAGAGAGGGTCGAATTTCAGGTACAAGGACTGCTTCCTCCAGGCCGATTCCTTAAACTGGGAGGACAGGCAGGTTCAGCAACTACGCTGCTGTCCCCATGGTGGCTGTTCTGGGGGTAAGGAGCCTGTGGCACCCCTGCCTGGCAATGCACATGTCCCTGCTCGTCTTGGGGTGGGCACCTGAGTGGGGAGTCAGCTAGGATGGCGTGTGTCACTGAGTCGAGCAGCTGCAGGACAGTGAGTAGCTGTGTATGTGCTGCCGGCTGTGCTGGGGCGAGCACCAGGCTGGTTTCTAGTGACAGTGACATGGGTGGCTCATGGGACACATCCACAAGTGGCTGGTACCTACCGAGGCTGCCCCGAACTGCTCCAGATAGTCCACTTCAGCGCCAGTGCCTAGAACTGAGGGCACAAGTCAAGTCACTGTCACCTCTCTGGGGCCTAGACCCGGATGGCCCGTACTCGCAGTCCCCAGAGTGCTCGGCAGGCTGGGACCACAGGGCTCCAGGGATGCAGGTGTGGGATGTTCTCAACTCTGAGGGAGCCAGGCTGAGGCCGCTGCTGTGCCCCTGGGGAGCAAGCCCTCCTCTCCACCCTCACTCTTTCAGTAGAGGCAAATTTTATTTATTTATTTTTAAATTTTTTATTTTTTTAGTACTGGAGATTGAACTCACAACCTTGCACCTACCAGGCAGGTGCTTACACCACTGAGCTAAATCCGCAGCCCTATTTTTTTTTTTTTTTTTTTTTTGCGGCACCGGGGATTGAACTCACAGTCTCGTGCCTGCCAGGGCAGGCGCTTAAGCCACTGAGTCAAACTCCCGGCCCTGGTTTTTTGAGGCAGGGTCGCACTATGTAGCTCAGGTTGGCCTTGCGCCGCGTTGTAGCCCAAGCCGGCCTCGAACTCACAATGCTCCGCCTACCTCAGCCTCCCGAGTGCTGGGATTAAAGGTGTACGCCACCACGCCCGGCTCAGCCCTATTTTTTTGAGACAGGGTCTCACTATGCAGTTAAGGCCGGCTTTAAACTCACATTGTAGCCCAAGCCAGCCTTGAACTCACAATGCTCCACCTGCCCCGCCTGAGGCAAATTTTAAAATATTTCCTGAGTCAGGTGCAATGTTGCACACCTGTAATTTCAGATATACTGAGAGGCTGAGGCAGGAGGATTACAAGTTTGAGTTCACTCTGGGGAACCCTGTCTCAAAATAAAAAATAAAAAGTGGCTAGAGATATAGCTCAGTGCAAAAGCCCAAGATTCAATCCCCAGCACGGCGGGGCATGGAAGGCCTCTTCCCAAGGCTGATTGAATCCAAGGACATGGAACCCATCAATAGGAGACCAACTATGTTTTCAAGTCCTGTAGCTGCTAAGAGGTTCTGGACAGCCGAGGACTGAAAAGGTAATTTAAAAGATGGGCAAAGGATTTGAGTAGATATTTGCCCAGACACACAAGGGGCTAACAGCACATAAAACAATGCTCAAAAGCTGTTCTTCAGCCAGCAAGGAAGTGCAGATAAAAGCCACGGGTACAGCTTCGCACCTCCTGGGATGGACAGTCCTGACCCCAGAGATGTCAGAGCGACGAGGACACGGCGGAACGGCAGCCCTCCTCACTGCTGGTGGGGACCTAAAACGCTGAGTCACTCAAAACAGCCTGGCAGTCCCTCCACGAGTGGGCTGTGGGGTGGCTTAGGGATTCCACGCCCAGAGGCACGAACACGCCCGCACCAAACCTCGTGCCTAGGTGTTCACAGCAGTACCGCTGACAACTGCCAGGCCCTGGACTGGATATGCTGCAGGAGACATGGACAGAAGGCCACGTCCTCCGTGGTGGACTCCGGGACGCTTGTAGGGTGGCAGGCCTGCCTCAGCCGAGCTCATCCCCATGTAGTAAGGACTGGGATTCTAGTGCCAGAGGAACACCATCTACTGCCTGTCCTTCTGATGACTGCGGGGTTTGGGGCTGTACAGGGACTGAATCCAGGTCCTGCGCACTGAGCTACATCTGTGGCCTTAAAAAATTTTTTTTCTTTAAAAAACGTTGAGACAGGGTCTTGCTGTCACTAAGTTGCCCAAGTTGAGCTCAAATCTGTGATCTTCCTGACTCGGCTTCCCAGGGTGTTGGGAATACGGGTGTGTGCCACGTGCCTGGCGGGCTGTGGGTTAAACAACCAGAACTGAAGTCCTTTAATTCAGACACAAGCTCTCGCTACGCGCCCTCCAACAGCGTTTCCTTGACACTGGTGAGGACTCGATGGCTTATTGTGCCTGTATCTCACCTGTGCATTTCCGGCTCACCTCTCCTTCCTGTTTGTTTTTTTTTCTCCCTTTCTTGTGGTGCTGGGCTTCCTGCATTCGGGGAAAGTGCTCTGCTCCTGAGCTACTTTCCCAGCCCTTTCATCTGCTTTTCTATGTCTTCTATTTCTACCCCTAGAAGCCCTCCAGGGGCAGTATCCATCCTGTTCCAGCAGGAAGCCCCATTCAGAGGGGCAGAGGCTTGTATCTAGTAAGTCAGGGAATGGAGCAGGCTGTTAAACGGTCACCTACAAGCAACGCAGCTGAGCCAAGCGACAGAAAATAGGTGCCCATGGGCCCGAGAGAACACCCAGGCTACGTACCCTCGGCAGGGTCTCTGAAGCTCTCCTCCTCCAGGTTCAGGATGGGCTGTAGGCTGGGCTGGGAGGGGGCTGGCAGCGGACGCCCCGGGTCATGTGTAAGAGCTGAGGCCTCTGAGCAGCTCCAGGTTCCCTCCTGGGGGGAGATCAGTGTCACTTCCTGACACCGAGGACCCCTGTGGGGCTCAGGGTGGGGGCGTGTAGCAGCGCATCCTGCCCAGGTTCTTTTCTGCACAACGGAAAGACACTGGCACCGGTGTGGGACACAATGTGCTTGCATACACACCTGCATCTGGCCCTCTGTGCTCAGGGTATCAGCCACTGTTTGTACCTCAGGCCTGTCACTCTCTGGGGCTGTGCACAGCTGCCTGGAGAGAGAGACAGCAGAAGGCTACAAGCCACCCCCACGCCCTGCACCCCAGCACTGAGCTGCCTGTCTCTCCTGCATGGCTGCATGGGTCCCCAAGGCAGAGCTCGTGCTGGAAGGTACCTGAGAATGACTGGCAGTCAAGGTCCCCTGTGGAGGTACTCTCAAGGCTTGCTCTGGGGAGCAGAGATTGGGGGACCTCCCAAGCCTGTCTGTTCCAAAGGCCCATCTCAGAGGGTCTAAGCTGGGCCGTGATAACCGACACGGTCTCCTGCCCACTGCACTTACTGGCTTGGACTCAAGTCCTCTGTAGGTGGCGCCAACTCGGACCCAGGGCTTTCATGGAGCTGGGCTTCTTTGCTGGCCAATGTGGAGCCACCTCCAAAGGGGTTGAAGTTTGGATCATCCAATTTGTCCCAGTCGAGGTGGTAGGAGCTCTGGGAAGCCAGTGCAGGGATCTGGTCGACCCCTCTGGTCCCATCTCCCTCTTTTGCATTCTCGGGGGCCTGTGGCTGCCTCTCCTTGGGCCTCTTTCCTTGTCTCCGTGGTGGAGCTGCCCTTTTGCTGGATGCCCCATCAGAGAAGTCAAACTCTAGCCTTATGGACTCACACCTTGGATTAATGGCTATGTGGCTAGCAGCCTCCTCTGTCTGGGAACCCAGGCTGGCCAGGGCCAGGTTCTGAGGGCTGGTCAGGTCTGCATCTGGGCTTCTGGGAACAGCAGCCTGGGGCAGGGCAGAGCTGGAGGGGCTTCCTTCCAGGGCTGTAGGAGGAGTGCCCACTTGGTGTTGGGGTACAGTCTCAAGAGGGTCTTTGAGGACCTCAGCAGTGGAGTGTATGCTTTCAGGTGAGGAGTGAGAACTAACGCTGTCCTTCAAGGCATGGCCAGTGCTGCCAGACTTTTGTCCTGGAGATGACATCTGATTTTCAGGACTTTCCAGGCTCTGGGGAGAACTTGGGGCACTTGGGTCAGCCAGGTGTACCAGCTCAGGCTTGCTGCAGCCATTGTCTTCAGAGGCCGAGGTGGTATCCCCTGGAGGAAGGTCAGAACCAGCCATAGCTGGCTTCTGGAGAATTCCACTGGGCAACCTGGTATCCACATCCTTGGTGAACTGTTGGCTTTTTAGAAACAGACTTAGTTAATACTAAAGAACTTGCAAGCTTTTCAGTTGAGACTCCAGTCCATGTGGAGACAAGAGCGAGAGAGAGAAAACAGAACATCCCATCAGCCCTGCCCTCTGGCCCAGGTCTCAAGAAACACGGGCCTGCAGATCAGTGCTAGTGGCACTGGGGAACACGTCGGCTTTGAGACATAGAGCAACAAGCCAGCTGTACCAGCGAAGGTCTTCTCATGGGACCAGAGCTGCGTGGCCAGAACTCATGAGGGTCTGGCTTTTCACTGAGGAAAGCAAGAAACCTGCTTTAAGCCGGGCGTGGTGGTGCACGCCTTTAAGGGAGGCTGAGGTAGGCGGAGTGTAGTGAGTTAGGGCCGGCTTGGGCTACAATGCGAGTGTAAAGCTGGCCTGAACTACATAGTGCGACCCTGTCTCAAAAAACTAGGGTCCAGAGTTTGGCTCAATGGTTTAAGTGCATTGAGAGTTCGATCCCTGGTGCCACAAACAAACAAACAAACAAAACAAAAAGAAACCTGCTTTCAGGGCTGGGTGGGGTAGCACTATAATCTCACTATTCTAAGAGGCTGAGGCAGGAGGATCGAGCCCATCCTGGGCAACTTAGTGACTCAGCAAGATTGTCTCAAAATAGAAACAAATTTTATTTTATTTTATTTAGCGGCACCAGGGATTGAACTCACAGCCTCGCGCCTGCCAGACAGGTGCTTAAGCCACTGAGCCAAACTCCCGGCCCTAGTTTTTTGAGGCAGGGTCGCACTATGTAGCTCAGGCCGGCCTTGCACTCACGTTGTAGCCCAAGTCAGCCTTGAACTCACAACGCTCCTCCTACCTCAGCCTTCCGAGTGCTGGGATTAATAGAAACAAATTTTAACAAGTGCTGGGGATGGGGCTCAGGGTTTCAATCCCCAGTACCATAAAAAAGGAAAAGAAATGTACCTTCAAATCCTTCAAATAGCCACTACAGCTGTGGCTCACATAGCTAGTAGGGAGATGGATGGAGGAGTGCCATTTGTCTTTTTGAGACACAGTCTCACTATGCAGTTCAGGCTGGCCTTGAGTTCACTTTCTAGCCCAGGTTGGCCTCAAACTTGCAATGATCCTCCTGCCTCAGCCTCCAAATGCTGGGATTGTAGGTGTGTGCCACCATGCCTGGCTTTTAGGAGTGTCATTTGACTTTCCCATTGCTTGGAAAAGGCCAGACTTGTCACTTTAGTGACTCAGGCAGAAGGGACACTGCTCAGTCCTCCTTTTTTTGGTATTGGGGATTGAACTCACAACCTCATGCCTGACAGGCAGGTGCTTAAGCCACTGAGCTAAATCCCCAGCCCAATTTTTTTTTTTTTGGGTACCTGGAATTGAACTCAACCTTGTGCCTGCCAGGCAGGCACTTAAACCACTGAGCTAAATCCCTGGCCCTATTTTTTGAGACAGGGTCTGACTATGCAGTTCAGGCTGGCCTTGAACTCACTTTGCAGCCAGGGCTGTTCTGGAACTCACAACGATCCTCCTGCCTCAGCTTCCTGAGTGCTGGGATTAAAGGCGTGTACCACCACGCCCGGCCCACAGCCCTACTCTTGCAATTTCTCTCCAACTTTGAAAACTTTAAGGTTAAGAAGCCAGGTGTAAGGACCTTGTCACGTAGCTGGCCTCTCACAGCTGTCGTCCTACCTCCCCAGCTGCCACCATGGCCACACTAGAGGATGAGCCCTGGTCTCCACCCCACAAACCCTGCACTCCACGAGATGCTACCTGAGTATCCTGCCGCCCCTAGAGAGACATTTAGCAGTGAAGCAGTTATGCAAATGGAGCACGGCAGGGACACCTACACACCTGGGCCACCAAGGTCAAGGGCATGGCAACACCGTCTGGCAGGGTTACCTTCCCCGTGTCCCTCTACCTTCGGGGCTATCGTGGCCGAGGGGTGGTCCGAGACCCAGGTTGGAGGCAGGACCCTGCCTGGCCTCAGAGCTGGTCAGACCCACCACAGCTGCCAGCTTTACTTCCTTTATGCTGGAAGCGGTTAGGACAGGGCAATGACTTGTTCTGATCACATTGGAGCAAGCTTCATAGAGTACAAACATCAAGTTGAAAAGCAGCAAGGACACACACAGGAAGAACAGCAGATGCAGGCTGGAGGGGACTGTGCAGGGTGGAGATGGCATTTGGCCCAGATAAATGTCACTGCACGTGGTAACAATTTAAGTGACGAACACACTAGTGAAGAACACAGTAGTGGTATCTTGCTCCTTGGGCTTTTCTCCGCACATCTGAAATCCATTTAAATCGGCAAAAATCAGCACAAGCCAGGTGCAGTGGCACATACTGGTAAATCGTGGCTACTTGGGAGACTGAGGCAGTAGGATCACAGGTTTTAAACCAGCCTGAGCAACTTAGACCCTGTCTCATCCCCAAAAAAGGATGAGGATGTAGCTCAGTGGTACGCTGTTTGGCCAGCATGCCTGAGGCCCTGGCTTCCATCTCCAGCACCACTCACAATACCACCACCACACACCCAGCTCCAAATCACACCAGTGAAGGCCCTCCTTGTCCTGGACACAGCTGTGTCCTTGGTGGCAGACAGGTCAAGCACTATTTCCTGGCAAAGCCTCAACATCTGTCTGCCATCCCAGCAGCCTGCTTGGTCATCTTCGAAGCCCAGCCTGCTCCCATGCTTGGTGTGTCTGTCTGCAGAGGGGCTTCTCCCACAGTGGACAAGTGCTTTGTTCCCTTCCCTTGGGCCATGTGTGCTCTGACCAATGGGTTGCATGAGTTTCTCAGCCTACAACTCTCGTTTGCTTTCTCCAAGCACCGGCTGTGGAAAGGGGGAAGCACTGTCAAGCAAATGGAGACAGGAGGGAAATGTAAGAGGAGACTGCAGATCATCTTCCTGGAGATGTGCTCGGAATGTTCTGTCAGGCTTCAGAAACGAAGACCCATTGGTGAGCAAAAGAGTGAGGTATGAAACTAAAACTTACTGAGGGTCTGAGGAGTAACTTTCTACTGACACATGGGCTGTGCCCTGCATGCAACCAGAGCAGAGATCGGGAGAAAGAGAAACGGCACTGACACTTACGTCTCTTTCTGTATCCAAGCATAGTGAGAATTTTCTAGCCTGATGCTGTCATCCAGAGCAAAAAGAGTCTCAAGTCTGCTGTTCATGTTGGGACTTAGGATCCTGTGTGTCTGTGGATCCCGCAGAGGCGTCTGAAAAGTCACCTGTGGGAGGGTGGGGAGGAGAGAGCTCCTGTGCACAACTACACTGGCAGTGGCATGCGAACCCAGTGAGCACACACCAGAGTCCACTCTTACCTTGGTGGCTTTGGCTGGGTTCTTGGGTAGTACATTTTCCTTCTGCGACAGACCAAGAACAGATGTTCTTCCGGTAAGGGCTGGTGGCGAAAACAGGAAGTTGCAGTTTTCTGCACTTTTTTCATGGGTGATGTTTTCGTCATTTAAGACCTGCAGACTCATTCTAGAGAAGCAGAACACACTTGAGTCAGTGTGAGGGCAATGACACTGCATTGCCTAGACAGACGCAACCCATGGATGGAACATCCCCATGGTGATGGTGACCGTGGTGTAGGCAGATGTCCCCTTCCTGTAGGCGGGGCTGGAAAGCTTGTGATGAATCCTGTCCCGCTTCAGGTAGCACTGCCACCTCCTGGGCCGAGGGCTAAGTGGGCTCAGGTTTGGCAAAATCAGTGTTGAGAAGGACTTCTACTGTGGTATCCTGCTGTGGGGCAGAAGCTGCAGGAGAGGAGACCCTCACTCAGAAGTGAACCAAAGAGCCAGAAGGAACCTGGGCTTTACAGGGGCCTCTGCAAATCCAGCACGAGGGGCAGCTGAGGCCGAGACCACAGAACAGGAGAGCAGGACTCACTCCTCTGCACCCACCATGCAGGAGGGCAGAGAAGGGGTCAGCACAGTGAGGGGCTGCGGCTGACTTGATCTGAGAAGCCCACTGCAGAGCCAAGTGGATGGACAGTGAAAGAAAGGAGGGGAAGGGATGACAGCAGCCTCCTGCAGCCGGTGGAGGAGAGCTTGGACCTGGCTTGAACACGGTACATGTGTCAAGTGGAAAATAGGAGCCACTGGCAATGGTAGGTTTTTGGCTCTGAGAAGCCGAGTTATAGGCAGGGGTGAGGAGAGGGCACTGGGTGGCCGTGGGAAGCACAGCCTAGGTCTCCAGGACACACAGATTAGAGGAAGCCAATGCAGCAGGAAGGTGGACAACAGTGAGCCCAAGTCTTGAGGTGGGTCCTTTGCTGATAAGGGCTCCCGGGCCGGTAGAGCAGAGGAGTGACAAGCCAGGTTTGGGGTCCGATTCTCTCTGCGGTACAGTAGTGATGTTGGTAGGCATCCTGCCTAACGTGCCTGGTGGATTGACAGGTGTTTACGATCAAGATCTTAGGATTGCCAGTTGGCCCGCAGATGGGATCTGAAGTAAGGGGTTACTTGGCGGCTAGCGCTGACAGGGAGAAGAGGCGGTGGCCTGGGCCCTGAGGCACCCTGATGCACACACTCGCTGGAGATTGCTGGAAAAGAGATAAGAGAAACTGGCAGGCAGGAGACCCCGCGCCGGGCAGCAGAAGAAAGCGTTTTCAAGAGAAGTCACCGGGTCCGAGGCTGGGGTCAGGCCTATCAGGACTGAGGGTGACGAAGGACCAGCAAGCAAGAAAGTGTCCCTGGGACGGTGGCGAAAGCCCAAGTAGGGAGAAGCAGAAGAAAATGGAACAGCACTGAGACGGGGCAGACGAGTCCCGGCCTCCGCAGAGGAGGGAGCAGTCAGGCAGGCACAGGGCCGAGCCCAGCCCCCTCCCGGAGCGGGGGCCCCCGGCCCGGTGGCTCGCCTCGGGCGGGCTCCCCGGCCTTCCAGGGACGCAGCCTGGTGGGGGTCAGACTCGGGCCGCTCCCACGCCCCGTGGGATCCCAGCGGCCGCCGCCTACCTGCCCGCCGCTGCCGGGCTGTGGGCCTGCGCTGCAGCCCGTCACGAGAAAAGAAGCACGCCAGGTAGATAGAGCAAGCCGAAGAAAGCCGAGCCGCCTTTCTAGTTCGCGACGGAACCCGCCGCGCCCGAGAATTCAAATATCGACGGTTGCCACCGCGCGGCCAATCAGCTCGCGGTCGGGGGCGGGACAGCAGGGAGGCTGCGACCAATAGAAGGCCTCGTTGTACAGACACCGCGCACCGACAGTTCCGCTTCCGGTGCCGCGGGCAAATTGGGAGCAGCAGGCTCTCGGGGCTCTTCTTCCCTGCTGGCGGGTGGGTAGCAGTGGCCGAGTTCGCCATCGTTCCGGGAGTTTTGGTCTCTGCCGCGGACGCGAGTGTGCTATGTGTTGTAGCCAGGGCTAGAGACCCGCTTACTAGGGCCCATGTTTTCTCAGCTGTGAAATGAAACCAGGTTTAGTGCCTCCTGCAGGGTTGCTTGTGACGAGAAACTTGCACCTTGGCAGCCCACTGCGGAGGAGTCCTGAGAATCCCCCAAGAGTGCCCCGCGTCCTGCTCGGAGGAGACTCGGTCTCCCAGAGGGCCGTGCGGGCAGCCGGGTAGAGGCGACTCGGGCTCCCAGCGTGCCCCGCGGGCGGCTCTCCAGACTCGGTCTCCCAGGGTGCCCTGCGAGAGGCTTGGTGGCGACGCCGGTACTAAAGGCAACGGCGACTGCAATGACCACAACCTGCCGACCTCCCCGAACAGGACGTGTCGGCTTCTTATCTGCTGTAGGGGCGGCGGGGCGATGGACAGCCCGGAGGTGACCTTTACGCTGGCTTACCTGGTCTTCGCCGTATGCTTCGTGTTTACGCCCAACGAGTTCCACTCGGCCGGGCTCACGGTGCAGAACCTGTTGTCTGGCTGGCTGGGAAGCGAGGACGCCGCCTTCGTGCCCTACCACCTGCGCCGCACGGCCGCTACACTGCTGTGCCACTCGCTGCTGCCGCTCGGTGAGCCTGCAGTGTAGGCGAGCCAGGCGCGGTGCTGGCCGCTGGACCGGGCCCCTGAAGCCGGCAGTGCGGGTGGGAAAGGCGGCCCCCCCTGGGGAGCGACTCTAGCACAAGCCCAGGCCGAACGGGCAGGAGCGTCGGGGTCTTTGCTTTTTACCATGCTTGCAGGGGAAAGAAACGCTTCGGCCCAGCGAGCGGCTCAAGTCCTGAGCCTTTCCAACACTGGGGTGCACTGCGGATGCCGTGTGTGTGGGGGATTAGAGAGCAGCGTTGCCTTGGGGCCTGGGAGCTGGGGGTGGGGAGAGCAGGTGAGATGGGCAGTCGAGTTTAGGGGTGACAAGTGCACAGGCCTAAGTGCCAGGGCAGTAACCCAAGCGCTAGGGGAGCCTCAAGAAGGCAGGTCTGTGAGCTGGCTGGAGGGTGGACTGAGGGCGGCGTTGGGACGTGGCAGTAGCTAGAGGTGGGAAGCAAGGTAGGAAGCCTCTGGGAGACAGGCAGAGAAGGTTGTGACTGGGAGGACAGGTAACAGGTGACTTGCCACATGTACAACTCTGTGGAGACAGGTAATGTTGGCGTGAGGATGCTGGAGGCAGATGTGGGGTGGAGGCACCCTTGCCATGGGCTCCCCTTTGCACAAATGGGACACTTAAACTTGGGGAACACAAGCCATACCAGGATGCCAGAGCAGATAGCAGAGCCAGTCTTACTGTCTCAATGCGTCACCATCTTTTGTTTTTGATTTTTGAAAGCTTGCAAGTTTTTATTTTTGTCTTTTTGAGACAGGGTCTTGCTATGGGGTTCAGGCTGGCCTTGGGCTCACTTTGTAGCCCAGGCTGGTCTCGAACTTGGAACAATCCTCCTGCCTCAGCCTCCCCAGTGCTGGGATTACAGGAGTGTGACACCATGCCCAGCTTTGCAAATTTTATAGACACATTAGTTACTTATTGCAGCATGACAGGTTATCTTAATATAGCGTGATTTGGCCAGAAAGAAGTGTTTACCATCATATTTTGCAAGCTGCAGTCTGCCCATGCAGTCCTTCACCCTCTGCTCTATCAGTCATTTTGACATTCAAGTTGTCCCTTATATGCCCTGGCCCACAGGACCCTGAAGCAGTCCAGAGTGCAGCTCTGTATAAGGTGACACCAAAGAATTATAGGTGCTTTTATTTTAGGTTTTTTTGGGGTTTTTTTTCCTCATATTTACGTGTTGTATAAAACTAAGTGGAAAATGTTTTCCCCGAACATATGGTACTAGTGCTGTGGTCACTGGCTGAGCCAGGCCTGCTGTGAAGGTATGGGGTGGTGAGGTCCCCTGCCTTGGGAGGTAACCAGGGCAGAGGGCCAGGCCCAGGGCAAGTGACAAGAGTGGAAGTGGCCCTTTCCTCTGCCAGCCCAGAGATGGCCACTACTGAGAGAGGATGGCCCCCAGCAGCCCTGGCCCGCCCTGAGGCGCCTTCTCCTTTGCAGGCTACTATGTGGGCATGTGCTTTGCAGCCTCAGGAAAGCAGCTCTACTCTCCTGGCCAGGCCTCAGAGGCCTGGCAGCTCTTCCTTATGCTGGCTGTGGCACTCCCCTCTGCTGCCTGCACTCTGATCTACTACTGGTCCCGGGAACAGTGGGCCCACCACCCGCTGGCCCGCACCCTGGCCCTCTACGCCCTCCCGCAGTCCGGCTGGCAAGCTGTCGCCTCCTCCATCAACACTGAGTTCCGGCGTATTGACAAATTTGCTACTGGGGCGCCAGGTGCTCGTGTGATCGTGACAGACACATGGGTGATGAAGGTGACCACGTACCGGGTGCATGTGGCCCAGCAGCAGGACGTGCACCTAACTGTGACGGAGTCGCGGCAGCATGAGCTCTCGCCAGACTCAAACCTGCCTGTGCAGCTGCTCACCATCCACGTGGCCAGCGTCAGCCCTGCTGTGCAGCCCTTCGACATCCGGTAAGCACTCGGTGGCCTTCATGCCTGTCTAGGGTCTGTGTGACACCCTGCTCGGGACACTACTGCCTCAGCTTCCTCACATGCCATCCCTCCTGCTCTCTCTGAGCCGTCCCTGCAGCTTCCTAGGACATGGGCTGGGACAGTTTGGGGTTGTGGCTAGGTGACACCTTGGCTCCCAGCCCTTTCTCTCCCTCGGGGTGGGTGACCATGGGGTCTGTGGACATCTTTGCTGGCCACTGCTCTGGGCCCTTCTTCAGGGCCCCAGATCGAGGGCCCATGAGCTACACCTCCTGCAGGCTGAATTCCACAGAGTATGGCGAGCTGTGTGAGAAGCTCCAGGCCCCAATCCGTAGCGCAGCCAACGTGGTCATCCATCAGAGCCTGGGCGACCTGTTCCTGGAGACATTTGCCTCCCTGGTGGAGGTCAACCCGGCTTACTCGGTGCCCAGCAGCCAGGTGGGGCCAGACCTGAGGGTGGGGCGGGCTCCCCTGGGCCCATATTGCTGGGCTCTTGTGACTCTTGTACCCCCTGCAGGAGCTGGAGCCCTGCATCGGCTGCATGCAGACTCGAGCCAGTGTGAAGCTGGTGAAGACCTGTCAGGAGCCGGCCACAGGGGAGTGCCAGCAGTGCTACTGCCGCCCCATGTGGTGTCTCACCTGCATGGGCAAGTGGTTTGCCAGCCGCCAGGACCCCCAGCGTCCTGACACCTGGCTGGCCAGCCGTGTGCCCTGCCCCACCTGCCGGGCACGCTTCTGCATCTTGGATGTGTGCACTGTGCGCTGAGTGTCACTGCAGGTGTTGGTGGGGCTCTGGGATCTGAGCCTGGCTCTGTCCCCGGCCAGCTGCTTTCTGGAGCAGCTGGTGCCCTGGGCCCCTGCCAAAGGCTTGATGCCAAGCTCACCACCTGCATCCTTCTTTCCGGGACATTCAGCACCTTCTTTTGCACCCACTTGCCTCTGGGTGGGGCAGGTGCTCCACATTGAGCCCTCCAGGGCCCAGGACCCCCGGTTTGACCAAATGGCCTTCACCTGTCACTCTGCCTTAACTTTATGGAGCATACCTGCTCTCAATTATAAGCCACACCCACATCTGACCCAGCCTGCTCTCCAGCTCCTTACTGGCACACAGAGGCTGCTAGCAGAACCTGGGGTGGAGCCTAGCAGTAGAGGGGAGAATGGGGTGCCACTTCTGTGTGCTGGCCCAGCCTGGGGCTTCCTGGTGGCTGCAGGAAATTGAGGGGCCACTCCTGGATCAGGAAGCAGGTGTGGCAACCTGAGGATATGCCAGGTGGTTTTTGAACCTTCACAGGACTTATCCATGCTGGAGGTCCTCACCGTGCTCTTGGTGCCTTTTCCTGAGAGGCCAAAGACGAAGACTCTGGCCCAGGGCAGGGGTGGGGTGGAGGGTGAGGGTGTTGCAGGACTATGGCTCTGGGTGCCATGGCAACACCTAGAACCGTGTCTTCTGGAACGGTGTTGAGCCAAGCCTGAGGCCTGGTCTGCCTAGCTCCGGAGAGGATGGACCCAGTGACGAAGCCTCTGATGGGTGTACTGCCAGCTCCAGGTGGTGCAGGTGCGGCACAGCTCTAATATTTTGCTGTAGGTCAGGTGAGCCCAGCCTGCCTGCCTGCCTGCCTGCCTCCTAGCTGTACCTGGCTCTAGGCAAGCTCAGAGCAGCGCAAGGGCAGTTCTGGGGTTGGGGGGTGCCTGGGGCACTGCTGCTGGAGCTCTGGAGTCAGCAGAGTTTTGGGGACTGCCCAGGAGGGGCAGGTGAATTAGAGTTTTTCCATAAGTTAAATTAGTTTTGTAAATAAAAATGTAGCTAAACAATATAGTATTTAATAAAAGATTACTCCTAAGTGCTTACGATTTGCTTCACCTGACATTAAAACGTTTGCAATATTTGGGGCAATGATTGGGGGTATTGGGAAAGATGGGTTAGAAACCGTGGTGCGACAGCGTTTTGTTTTATCCAGAGGGAAAGCAGGTTGGAACCTGCTGTGCTGGGAAGGGATTCCTTGTGGAGCTGGAAAGGGAAGAGAATGCACCCAGGTTGACTTGAGGACAGCAAAGTGCCACAACCCAGCCCTCTTGCCCAGGGTGCTCCCTGACGTCGGCCCCACTGCCTTTCCAGCTGGGACATCCTCAAGCTGGGACATCCTCAATTTCATCCTTTGGTAGCGGGCCCAGCAGGGCACTGGAGCCCTTAGGGCTCCCTGCGGGAGTTGGTTCTGGCTCTGGAGCCACTGGTGGGAAACAAGACTCGTGGTAGTCCTGGGTTCCACGCCTGAGATTCAATTACAGTTTCACGCACCATGTGAACCGAGCCCCTGAGTACTGAGCCCATGTGCATCTGAACCAGGGCAGGGGCAGATCAGTGATGGCAGCTGTGTGACTGAGGACATTAGAGTACTGGCCATTTTTGGGCTGCCTCAGTTCTTTTTCCTTTTGTTTTTTTTGAGACAGGGTTTTGCTATGCAGTTCGAACTCACAGCAATCATCCTGCCTCAGCCTCCCGAGTGCTGGGATTATTATTATTATTATTATTATTATTTTTTTTTTTTTTTTTTGCGGCACTGGGGATTGAACTCACAACCTTGCGCTTGCCAGGGCAGGCGCTTAGGCTGCTGAGCCAAACTCCCCAGCCCTGGTTTTTTTGAGGCAGGGTCGCACTATGTAGCTCAGGCCGGCCTTGCGCTCGCGTTGTAGCCCAAGCTGGCCTCGAACCCACAACGCTCCGCCTACCTCAGCCTCCCGAGTGCTGGGATTTTACAGGCGTGCGCCACCACGCCCGGCCTGTCTCAGAGATTACTCCAAAACTTTCTAATGGTTTAACGCCAAAGACCAGCCAGGCGTGGTGGCGGTGGTGCCCGTCTGTAATTGCAGGTTCCAGTACGATCCCTAATTTGAGCCTATCTTGGGGATTTCAGTGATACTCTGTCTCAAAAAAAGCTGGAGATAAAGCTCGGTGAAAAGGCCGTGGGTTCAAGTTCCAATACTGCAAAAATGAACCCAAAAAAGGGACAGGCCAAACGCCCTAGACTGCGGCCACCGCTGCGTGGGCGGGGTCAATCACAGCCTGGAGACCTAGCCTTCAGCCACCTAGTAGGCGCGGGGACACGCCCCTGTGTCCGGGATAATCAGAGGCGCGTCTACGATGGGCGGACCAATCATGGACACGCCCGCTCAGGTGGGCCAATAGAAGGTCCGGTTGCCCCTCCCTTCCCGGGCTCCGTGGCGCGCGCGGCCGAATCTCCCGCCAATACCCCTCCGCCCGCGAAGACGCGACCAATCAGCGCGCGGACAGCCGCGGCGCCGGCCGCCTGCAAGCCTGCGGGGGCCGATAGTTCCTCTGGTTTTCCTCAGCGAAGCTGGCGCCGTCGTCCGGCTTTCCTGGGAGGCAGCCTTCGGCGGCGAGGTCTCGCGGTTCCCCACGGTCCCTGGGCCTCGGTCCAAGCCCTGTCCTATCGCGAGGCGCGTGCACCCGAACGGGCTTCCCCCCGCCGGTGCGCGCCTATTGGTCTCGCCCTGCCCCGCGCGCGGGAGAGTGGAGGGGCGGGGCCTAGACCACATAAGGGCGGTTGGGGGCGGGCCGCGCGCAGAGGCGGTCAGCGTCGGCGCAGAGGACGCTTCCTTGCGCCCGCCATCGCTAGTCCTCAGCTATCCGCCATGGCGTGCCGGCCGCGAAGCCCGCCCGGGTACGCTAGGTGAGCGGGCCGTGCGCGGCGGCGGGGCCCGGGGAGGGGCGTGCGGGGATGGTTCCTGAGATGCGGGGACCCGTGGGAGGCCGTACGGTGCGGGCAGGGACGGTTCCTGAGGTGCGGGGGGGCCGGGGGTGGGTCTTCGGCCCCGTCCGACTGGAGCCGACCGCGCGACCCGCAGCCCGCCGTCCCCCGCGCGATGGAACCTCGGGCGTAAGCGCAGAGCCGACGGGAGGCGCAGAAAGCCGGAGGAGGACGAGCGCCGCGTCGATCGCAGGCCTGAGAGGTGAGGTAGCCGGGCGGTGCGGGGCGGGCATCCGTGTTGAGAAGATGCAGTTCGGTGACTGAGAGATGCGGGGTCTTTTATCTCTGCTCCTGGTCTGGAGAGCATCTTTCCAGGCATAGGTGGCAGCAAAACTGGTTTCAACCGGAGCAGATCAGTTAGGTGTATTAGGCTGTAGAAGGATACCAGAGGCTTCTGGTGAACATCTTTTAAAAAGCCCCCACACACCTAGTTGTTCTGTTCACTGATTATTGAGAAGATAAGTGCTTTATCAGAGTCACAGAAGTGTTGAGAACTAGAAAGCGAGGCAGAGCTCGAGCTCTCTTCCTCCCAGGGTGCTGTGTGGGCGCCTCTGTTGCTGTGTTTCCTCCCTGGAGCGCTTTCTAGGTTAGGCAGCCTGCCGAGAAAGGGAGGATGCGAGTTGGACAGGGTGACCGATGAGAGTGGGACAGGAAGCGAAAGGGGTAACTCAAAGGGACCCGCAGTGTGACGGAAGCTGATAGCGAGGTGGGCAGTTCAGGGGAGAGATTTTAGGAGAGTTTGTGACCGCGGGTGGGGGGTGACGGAAGTGATCCTTTGTGCACAGGCCCTTAGCTTGGGGACATGTTTGGGCTTCGTGAGAGTCGATAAGAGGGTAAGGACGCCTAGAGTCTGTTAAATTCAAGAGGACATCCTAACTTGGTCAGGTGGCACAGACCGTGGTTCAGGACGCTTGAGGGCAGCTCCCGAAGGACTCGCTGATGGCTAAGGGTGGTGGAAAGGAGTCTCCGATGACTCAAGTCTTTGGGGACTTGTGATTAGGAGCCATCCACCCAGTTGGAGAGGGTGTGAGCCCCGCAGACCTCAAGTGGGAGGAGGGGTCAATGGGAGTCTCTGATTAGGCTCATACCAAACACCAATGGTATTTGTAGTATTTTCAGACCTGGGACTGAGTGAATGTAGGGGAGGGCCTAGGGCAGTCCTAGGCTAGGTGCAAATTAAGTCAACTAGATCTTGCATCCTCCCACCCCCCACCAGCCTGAGGCAAGAAGCTCAAAGCCAGGCTACACAAAAATTTGGAGATGGGGCCAGGGATGTAGCTGAGCAGTACAGGGTCCACCTGGCAAGACAAGGTCGAGAGTCCGATCCTCAGTACCACAGGAAAAAAAATTTGGGGGAGCTATCTCTGAACTCTTTGCTAGTCTTCTTCAGCTGAAGGTAAATGTAAATCTTAGCAGTTTTCTTGAAGGTATTGGTATTTGAACCGCAACCTCGTAGTCTTTGGACTTGTGATTAGGAGCCATCCACCCAGTTGGAGAGGGTGTGAGCCCTGCGGACCTCAAGTGGGAGGAGGGGTCAGTGGGAGTCCCTGATTAGGCTCACTAGGTGGATCATGCAGACTTCTCTTTTCCTCCAAAACGTCTGTCCATGACCTTCCTACTTCCCCTGAGTTGTGCTCTGTAGAACTGCCTGCAGGCACCCAAGAAGCATGATATCTGCATCTCTATGCTGGATGTGATAGTGGAGGGAGAGTAGTCCCTTTGGAAAGAAGTTACTTCAGTGTGTGAAAGCAGGCTTGACACAGGGTAAATATTGTGAATATAATTTGCCTAATTTGAGAAATGGGCTTTAGCTTAAAAGGTACTGCAGTATACACACTCTTTGAAGTATTCTTTTAGTTCAGATATCTGTTCTGGCTTGAAGATTGAGGCCTGTTTTTCGTTAGGAGCTAGTGGGAATGACAGAGTCCAGTCTATCATCCTGGGCAAACTTCTATTTGATTCACACTCTGTATCGGTGACAGAATTATTGAGTCCAGTTAACTTTCAGTTAGTTGCTGAATTTTTGCGGCCTTTCCAGTGGTTTATATTTTTGTATACATATTTTTTTAAATTTTTTTTTTTTGGCTACAATGCGAGCTCAAGGCTGGCCTGAGCTACATAGTGCGACCCTGCCTCGAAAAACTAGGGCTGGGAGTTTGGCTCAGTGGCGTAAGTGCCTGTCTGGCAGGCGTGAAGTTGTGAGTTCAATTCCCGGTGCCGCAAAAAAAAAAATTTTTTTTTTGGTACCCAGAAATTGAACTCATGACCTTGCGCTTGCCAGGCAGGTGCTGTCACTGAGCTGTAGCCTGGCACCATGCGTGTATTTTGAGACGGGGTTCTTTCTAAGTTGCACAGGCTGGGCTTGAACTTGAGATCCTCTTGCCTCAGCATCTCAGGATTACAGGTGCACCACAACGCCTGACTTCTTGTTTTCTTTTTTTTGTCTTTGAGACGGGGTCTCCCTATGCAGTTCAGGCTGGCCTTGAGCTCACTTTATAGTCCAAGCTGGTCTCAAACTCCTTACGATCCTTCTACCTCAGCTTCCTGAGTGCTGAGATTACAGGTGTGCTCCACCATGTCCAGCTGACTTCTGTCCCCCCCCCCCCCCCCCCCCCCCCCCCCCCCCCCCCCCCCCCCCCCGAGGCACCAGGGATTGAACTCACAACCTCGAGCCTGACAGACAGGTGCTTAAGTCACTGAGCCAAACTCCCAGTCCTGGTTTTTTGAGGCAGGGTCGCACTGTGTAGCTCAGGTCGGCCTTGCACTCGCGATGTAGCCCAAGCCAGCTGTCCTTGAACTCACAATGCTCTTCCTACCTCAGCCTCCCGAGTGCTGGGATTAAAGGCGTGCGCCACCACGCCCGGCCTGACTTCTGTTTTTAAAATCTGGAAATTTATTTTTAGAAATTTAATTTAAGTTTTTTGTTCTTTTTTTTGTCGGTTTTGGGAATCGAACTCAACCTCACACTTGCCAAGCAGGCGCTTAAGCCATGGAGCCAAACTCCCGGCCCTATTTTTTTTTTTGAGACAGGGTCACACTATGTAGTTCAGGCTGACCTTGCTCACGTTTTAGCCCAAGCCGGCCTTGAACTCACAACGCTCCTCCTACCACAGCCTTCAAAGTGCTGGGATTAAAGGCATGGCCACCACGCCAGACTAAGTATTTTCTATAGTATGATTATAAGAGAAGTGATTTGTAAAAAGCTTCATTTGATTTTCTTTTGCTTCATTTGTTTTTTAAATTACATTATCAAAATTTTAAACATGGTGTTTGGTTTGCAGCTAGAATACATGAGATTACGTTTTTTTGTTTTGTGGTTGAAGTCAGTGTCCAATTTTTAAAAACATGTATTTTCCAGTATTAAGGAGCCTAGGGTCTCATATATGTTACAGAAATGCTTCATTCCTGAGCTATCTCCCTATTCTTTTAAAATGATTTGGATATTGGTCTCACTAAGGTGACTAGGCCAGGCTCAAACTTTGTGATCTTCCTGCCTTAAACTCCCAAGTAGCTGGGGTTATCGGCGTGCAGTACCATGCCCTGCTAGTATCTAGTTTTGGTGTACCAGAAAGAGCCAACAGGAGAATGGGGAGGGAAAACAAATATAAGTGCATATCTAATCTGTAAATAACAGGGAATAGTTACAGCTAGAATTTTTGGCACTAACCTTTGAGTTTTCAAATTGCCAGTTTTCTGGACTTTGAGATAAAATTAAGTTCGTAGATTAGGTATAACCCAGGGCTGTTGATGTGGCTCAGTGGTGGAGTCTTGCCTTGCATGCACAAGGCCCTGGGTTTGATCCCCAGCACCACAAAAGCAAAAATAACCCAGTGAAGGTGTGCTCTTTTACTGTACAGTCACATCTAAGCAGTAAGGACTCAGGGATATATGTATGTTTTAACTGTGGTGTATGTTTTGAAGCATAGGTGTCTAAAAAGTAGACCTTGTCCACCTGTTCCCCAGTGGTCTGTGCTCATGCACACACAGTGGTTGGGAAGTTGTCTGATGAAGTCCAGGAAAGCTTGGAGAGAATTTTCCCAATTTAACTACTAAGTTAGGGAGCAGAGATATCTTTCACATTGGCTTCGCTTCACTTCCAATCCTGTTTGCATTCTGACCAACAGCCTCTGACTATATCCTGACCTCTTGGAAAAGGAAACTGAAAGTCCTTTCACAGTTCTGAGGTGCATTTCCATTTTATTTCAGCTTTACCACTCCTGAAACCCATAAGCCCCGATCTAGATGCTCAGACTGGGCAAGTGCAGTTGAAGAAGATGAAATGAGGACCAGAGTTAACAAAGAAATTGCAAGGTACACATTTTTGACTGCTTTGGATTTTTGTTGTTTTCATTGAGACAGGGTCTTACTATGTAGTAGTCCCCGGTTGGCCTTGAATTTACTATGTAGCGCAGGCTTGCCTTGTACTTGTGGCGGTCTTCCTGCCTCAGCGTCCTGAGTGCTGGGATTACAGGCATGTGTGGTTTGTATTTATTTATTTATTTATTTTTGCGGCACCGGGGATTGAACTCACAACCTTGTGCCTGCCAGACAGGCGCTTAAGCTGCTGAGCCAAACTGCCAGCCTTGGTTTTTTGAGACAGGGTAGCACTATGTAGCTCAGGCCAGCCTCAAACTCACAGTGCTCCTACCTCACCCTCCCTAGTGCTGGGATTAAAGGTGTGCGCCACCAGGCCCGGCTGCACGTGTGGTTTTTAGATTACGTGTTGGATTCAAGGTATGTCTTACAGCGGTGGTTCCCAAAAATCTGGTGCTTAGACCAGTGGTATCAGGCTACTTTGGGAACTTGTTAGAAATGTGTATTCTCTGGGCCCTCTGGTCTGTGCAGGGTGGGTGCTAGCCATACTAAAAGAAGCTTCTCCAGCGTGAAGATACCTGATTAGTAGTTGTCCTTTGAAGATTGGGAGTAGGTGAAGTTGTGCTGGGAATTGCCATTGCCTGGTGGAAAGCATTCTTGCTTTTTTTTTTTTTTTTGTGCTGGGAATAGAATCCAAGCCTCAGGCATAGCCCCTTCTGCAGTACTGAGCTGCACCTTCCCTCCCCTTGGTTGGGAACCTTTTCCAGCCGTTGGTAAGTGTCATGCACAGAATGTGCTTTGAGTGACAGCTTGGCTGAGTAACGCAGCTCAGATAGCAGGGTGCAGGGGCGGGCCCCTCTCCTGGGGTCTTCCATCCCTTATAGTTGGGAACGGCTTTTCTTTTAATCATTACCATTTGTAGGGTTTGTTTTTTTTTTTTTGGTACGCGGATCGAACTCATGACCTTGCACCTGCCAGTGGAGGGTGCATCTTTAACCATTACTTAATTTCTGTTGATTTATGTTTCCGTGTTTTTTGTTCCTTTCTCTTTGGATGTGTGCCATCCAAAGCCAGCTGCCTGACTTGAATTAAAGCGTGGTTCGTAGTTAGAGCGTACTGTGTGTTAGACCAAGGGAAGCTGAGCTGATGAGGGCCTAGAAGAGCTAAGCAGATTCTGGTATATTCTGATGAGGAAGTCTGTCTTAACTGCGGGCCTACCTTGCCGTGTGTCCTGTGCTCTTGCCAGTGAAATTTAGACCTGATTAATTACGCTGCTCAGAATTTCTTTAGGCCTGCAGATCCTCAGCATGACAGGATTGTATGCCTGAGGGGATCAAGGCAGGTTTGTTTTTGTTTTTTTTTTTGGTGGCACTGGGGGTTCAAATTCATAGCCTAATGCCTGCCAGACAGGCATTTAAGCTGCTGAGCCAAACTCCCAGCCCTAGTTTTTTTTTTTTTTTTTTTTTGCGGCACCGGGGATTGAACTCACAGCCACTGAGCCAAACTCCCGGCCCTGGTTTTTTTTTTTTGAGGCAGGGTCGCACTATGTAGCTCAGGCCGGCCTCGAACTCACAATGCTCCGCCCGCCTCAGCCTCCCGAGTGCTGGGATTAAAGACGTGCGCCACCACACCCAGCTTCAAGGCAGTTTTTTTAACTGGTTACTTTTAGAGGTTGTACATTTTGGCAGATGAATTGTATCTTGTGAAATGATGTAACTGAGGGAGGTTGGAAGTGAAAACAGTGATAGCTGGGTGTAGTGGATCATTATGCTCGTAGTTACCTGTAATCTCAGCACTCGGACTGTCTCAGGAAAGATAAGGTGAAAGAAATGGTGGTTGAAAAGAAAAAAAAAGAGTGGGCACAATTGTTTACACTTCTGATCGCAACTACGAACAAGGCTGAGACCAGCTCTGCTTTTTTTTTTTTTGGTACTGGTGATCGAACTCATGACCTTGTGCTTGCTAGGCAGGTGCTTTTGTTGTTGAGCTAAAGCCCCGGTCTCTCAGGCCAACTCTGGACAACTTCGTGAGACTATGTCTTGAAAAGAGGATGAGGGGCTGGGAGTTTGGCTTAGTGGCTTAAGTGCCTGCCTGGCAGGTGTGAAGTTGTGAGTTTGATCCCTGGTGCCACAAAAAAAAAAAAGAAAGGACCGGGTGGTGTAATTCAGTGGTATAGCATTCTTGGGTTCAATCCAAGTACCAAAAAAGTAATAAAAATAATGCACCCTAACCCCACTGCATAGGAAGGTTTTGATCCTGGTAGCTGTTACCTCTAGATGTATTAGTTATTATTTTTCATACCTTTGTAAAGCCAGCAATATCATTCTCAGGTATAAAAGAAAACTCCTCGTAAATGACTTTGGAAGAGAGAGAAAATCTTCGTCGGGAAGGTATGTGTCATGCAAACTTTTTTTGAGATAGGGTCTTGATACGGAGTTCAGGCTGGCCTTCAACTCACTGTGTAGTCCAGGCTGGCCTTGAAGTTGTGGCAATCCTCCCAAGAATCAGCCTCCTGAATGCTGGATTACAAGTGTGCACCACTGTGTCCGACTTAACATTTCTTTATAATCTGCGACTGAAAAAGATTGCAACTAAGAAATGCTGATTGTTCTAGTAGTGTTTACTGGTTAATTTGCTCTTCACTGATTTGAGATAATTCTATTTGTTGGCTTCTAGAATCTCGTGTGTACAAAGATTCTACACTGTCCTAGGATTAATAGGATTGAGATCTGGAGATTGAACTTTTTCTTGTCACAGCTTACATGATCTTAATTTTGAAGTTTGTTCTTTTAATCTTTCATTTTATCAGTTCTGATTCAAAGGAGTCTACGTGTGCAGTGCCTGCCGACGTGGAGACAGATGAAAGTGTCCTCATGAGAAGACAGAAGCAGATCAACTATGGGAAGAATACCATTGCCTATGACCGCTATATTAAAGAAGTCCCCAGGTAGTCTTGTCTCATTGGCACAGCCTGAATCAGCCCCAGCATTAAATTAGGGAGTATACAGCCGGGCGTGGTGGCGCACGCCTTTAATCCCAGCACTCGGGAGGCTGAGGTAGGAGAGGAGTGTTGTGAGTTCGAGGACAGCTTGGGCTACAACGTGAGCACAAGGCCTACCTGAGCTACATGGTGAGAGTTTGGCTTAGTGGCTTAAGCGCCTGTCTTGCAGGTGTGAGATTGTGAGTTCGATCCCCGATGCCACAAAAAAAAAAAAATTAGGGAGTATAGTGCTGGCAAACCTTTTAGAAGTTTCAGTGATACAAATAGCCTGCTGTGGCACATGAGGTTCTGGGTTTACTACCACTGGGTTAGATCCATGTATTGTGGGCCCTTAGTGACTGACTCCCAGGAGCTTGTGTACAAGTCAGTGGATTGGCACCTGAAAACCCTGGGACATGAGGATTAGAAAGTAGTCTTTTTTTTTTTTTTTTGGTGGCACCAGGGATCGAGCTCACAACCTCGTGCCTGCCTGACAGGCGCGTAAGCCGCTGAGCCAAACTCCCGGCCCTGGTTTTTTGAGGCAGGGTTACACTGTGTAGCTCAGGCTGGCCTTGCGCTCGCGTTGTAGCCCAAGCCGGCCTCGAACTCACAACGCTCCGCCTACCTCAGCCTCCCGAGTGCTGGGATTAAAGGCGTGCGCCACCATGCCCGGCTAGAAAGTAGTCATTTTGGACCAGGGATTTAGCTCAGTGGCCTAAGCACCTGCCTGGTAGGCATGAGGTTGTGAGTTCGATTCCTGGTACCCCCCCAAATAAAAGCATTTTTGAGTCTGGTGTAGTGGTTCATACCTGTGATCCCAGTACTGGGAAGGCTGAGGCAGGAGGATTGCCATGAGTTCAAGGCAGCCTAAATGTGTGTGTGTGTGTGTGTGTGTGTGTGTGTGTGTAGTGAAACCCTGTCTCAAAAATAAATTATATTTGTAATTTCGAATGTTAGGTAGAATTTCATTGTCAGGACTCATAGCAGCCTTATAAATATTACTAAAATGAAATCCAAGTTAAAGGTTATAACAATTTAATAAGAAATTGGTATCTCATCGTTTCCTCTAAGCAGCATACTGACCCTGAAGGATTCTAAGAAAAGCTTGAGTTTTCTTGAACCTCTTGGCAGGATTGACATTCCAGTTTACTTTTCAGAAATATAGATTGTAAAGAATAGTTAAGACTATTTTTGTTTTGTTTTGTTTTTTTGCGGCACCGGGGATTGAACTCACAACCTCACACCTGCCAGGCAGGCACTTAAGTCACTGAGCCAAACTCCCGGTCCTGGATTTTTTGAGGCAGGGTTGCACTGTGTAGATCAGGCTGGCCTTGGGCTCGCATTGTAGCCCAAGCAGGCCTTGAACTCACAACGCTCCTCCTACCTCAGCCTCCTGAGTGCTGGGATTAAAGGCGTGCGCCACCATGTCCGGCCAGTTATGCTTTTGTTGTATGTTACTTGGCTTATTTGTAGAATCTCTGTTGATCTCTAATTTCTTACATGCTAATCTCAAGACTTGTTTAATCATATAGTGACTGCAGGTGTGGGTGGCCTTTGCTAGGGTGATTTTGCTTTCTTCCTGCAGACACCTTCGACAACCTGGCATCCATCCCAAGACCCCCAACAAATTTAAGAAGTACAGTCGGCGATCCTGGGACCAGCAGATCAAGCTCTGGAAGGTGGCACTGCACTTTTGGGACCCTCCAGCTGAAGAAGGATGTGATTTGCAAGAAATGTATGCCTTTTTTGCATTCTCGTTTCTCTGCTTGGCACAGACTGAGACAGTTGTGCGTTGTGATTACCCAGAGGTCTAGGACTGTGTGGTGGTGGCTTTGTTTTATTTGATTTGTGAGTGTGTGTGGTACTGGGGTCTGGACATGTAATCTTGTGCTTGCTAGGCTAGTGCTCTACCTTTCACTGACCTGTACCAGTGCTCTTTTTATTTATTTATTTATTTATTTATTTTTTATTTTTTTTTTGTGGCACCGGGGATTGAACTCACAACCTCGGACCTGCCAGACAGGAACTTGAGCCACTGAGCGAAACTCCCGGCCCTGGTTTTTTGAGGCAGGGTTGCACTATGTAGCTCAGGCCCGCCAGTGCTCTTTTTAAATTTTATTTTGAGGCAAAGTCTTAAGTTGCCCAGGCTGGCTTTGAACTCATAATCCTCCTGCCTCAGTGTATGCCACCGTAGCTAGCTAGGTCTTTCCTTGAAGGAGACTTCTTTCTTCTTTTCCTGGGTTGGTTTTTTTTTTTTTTTTTTTTTTGCAGCACTGGGGATTGAACTCACAACCTCGCGCCTGCCAGACAGGCACTTAAGCCATTGAGCCAAACTCCCAGCCCTAGTTTTTTTGAGGCAGGGTCGCATTATGTAGCTCAGGTCGGCCTTTGCGCTCGCGTTGTAGCCCACGCGGGCCTTGAACTCACAACGCTCCTCCTACCTCAGCCTCCCAAGTGCTGGGATTAAAGGCGTGCGCCACCATGCTCGGCTTCCTTTTGGTTTTTAAACTTGTGCTTAGTTGAAAATACCCAAGACTTCAGCTTGTGCTGTATGTTCAAAAGCTGATGACCAGCAACAAGGCAAGGATGGGGTCATGCTGCTTTTGATATTCTGCCAGCTCTCTGGTCTTGAGCTTCTGCTTTCCTCAGAAAAATGTTTATTCATGCAACAGATACTTGAGTGTCTTCTCTATGCTGAGAAATTGAGAACAAACTGGCACTTTTGAAAATGTTCTTCTGTTTTTTGAGACAGTGTCTCACTATGTAGCCCAGCCTGGCCTTGAACTCTTGGCAGTCTTCCTACCTCAGCCTCCTATGTGCAATTTGAAATGATTTCTAACATAGTTCTGCAAACCTTACCTCAAAGAGGTCGTCACAGCTTTTTCCTAGTGTGACACCACCGTCCTATTCTCACAAGCAGGAAATTGGAAAAGTTAGTGATCACACATGATAGCTTCTTGCAGGGTTTTTCCCATACAATTTGGGCTTACTTGTGAGGTGTGATGGAGTACACGTGTAGTCCCTGGTATTGGAAAGGCCGAGGCAGGAGGATCACAAGTTTAATTAAGGCCAGGCTGGGAAATAGTAGTAATATACTGCCCTAAACAAAGAGGTCTAGCTTAGAGGTTGAGTGTTTCTAGCAGGCAGAAGGCACTTACCCCTCCACTGTAACCACTGGCAAGGGGAATTGTTGGTGGGGATAAATCATTGCAAGGGTATTGAGTGTGGCAGATCCTACTCAGGACTAATGTCTAGAATTTTCAAAGAATTCAACAAAATTAGACCTCCGCCAAATAAAGACCTAATCAAAAAATGGACACATGAAATGAATAGACACTACTCAGGATTATAGATGGCTAATAGGCACATGAACAAATGTTCAGCATTTCTCTGGCCAGTAGAGAACTGCCCTTTTGTTCTTGGAAACAACTGCTATTGAACATGGTGTGTGCCTTCTAATCCCTGTACAACCACTGATCTCACGGTTCGGTTAGTGTTGTAGCTACTTTGTCAATGTGAGTGGTCCGTGCTAGGGTAATCTTGTTCTTTACTGCAAGCACCTTAAAACTTAACACACAGATTCCATTGTCCTAGACAGAATAGCTAGGTAATAACATGCCACTGGAGCTGCAGAGGAAGAAGGAACCCTCCTACATTGTTGGTGGGACTGTAAACTAGTACAACCACTGCCGACAGTATGGAGATTCCTTAACAAAACTGAAAACAAATTCCATTCAACCCAGTTATTTCTTTAGTGATACACACATACTTACGTTTATAGCAGCTCAGTACCTACTAGATAAATCTTGAAAGTGGCCTTTATATCCATCAGCCCATGGATAAAGAGAATGTGCTCTTGCACAATAGAGTACTACTCTGCAATAAAGAAGGATAAATTTCAGTCACTTGTAGGAAAACGTATGCACCTTGACAATAATGTTAAGTGAAGTTAGACACATAAGCTTCTTAAATATTACATGGTTTCGCTTACACGGGAAACTCATCATAAATAAAGAACAGAAGAGAAAATAATAGGAAACAGGGAGGTGGATCTTTTGCAAGTGGGATGAGACCAAGAATTGGGAGGAGGAGGGAAGACGGATGAAGGGGAAGCAAAGAGAGGCTGATGTAGCCCTGTCCCAACTTTCCAGGAGGTTGCAGTCCCTGCTCAAACACAGGTTCCACAAAGGAGAGCCACGGCCGATCTTTGACTTGTAGTTACTGTCTGTGCTTTTCCTGTTGGGTGGGTGGTGGAGAGGCTGAGTGGGAATGGGGCTGCTGGGGAGCACGGTGAACGCCCACACACTGCTCAGCGCATGCCCTGTTGGGTTCCTTTGCAGACACCCTGTGGACCTGGGGGAGATGGAAACCGAATCCGTAGAAAGCAGCTGCGAGTCCCAGGCGAGCTCACAGGATAACTCCGTAAGTGCTTTGTTCGATTCTTTCAGCCTGGGAGTCGGAGATGGGTTGTCAGTGTTTGCCGAGATGGAAGTTAGAGCTAAAATTGGATTCTGATGTTACGGAAAAGGGAGCATTTACCATATTTCTCATCATTGGGATGGCAGATTCATCATAAGGTTGAGTTTGAGTTCAGCACATACCTGCGTGTCACCACTGGCACTCGCCTGTAGACTGTTGGTGACTTTGTAGGAGTCACCTGCTGAGTGTTACTGAGAGATGCTTTGTGTGTGTGGTTTACCTGCCTTTGCTGGTTTTCAAAGTCACTGTCCCCCACCCCCACCATCTTAAAGGAAAAATCAGGTGAAAGTATTAAGCATTAAGAAAAAACCCTAAGCATTTGTAGTAAGTTGTTAAAAGTCCCTTTGTTACATTCGAACATACAAAGGCACTGTGGCCTTCTCCCCTCCACCTGTGTCCCCATGGAGCCTAGTGCTTGTTGGCCATTTGCAACCACAGAGTGGTTGTGACAGCTGGAAAATGATGTGTAGCTCTTAGGAACTGTGCCTCAGATCATGTGTTTGAAGACTTATGTGGAGAAATGGTCAAGATGAGCTTCAAGAGGATGTTTAAATGTAGAGTTTTTGTTTTGTTTTGTTTTGTTTTGTTTTTTGGTACCGGGGATCAGACTCACAGGTGCTACCACTGAGCTAAATCCCTAAACCCCCCCCCCCTTTTTTTTTTTGAAGCACTGGGGATCGAACTCACAACCTGGTGCCTGCCAGACAGGCGCGTAAGCCACTGAGCCAAACTCCCGGCCCTATTTTTTTCAGACAGGGTTGTCCGGCTTCCTTGGCCCTATTTTTTGAGGCAGGGTCTCAGTATGCAGTTGAGGCTGGTGTTTGTAGCCCAGGCTGGTCTCAAACACACATCGATCCTCCCGCCTCAGCCTCCTGAGTGCTGGGATTACAGGCATGTGCCACCACACCTGGTTTGTAGATGAATTTTTAAAGATTCTGAACTGAGCCCAATTTTGTGGGTATTTATTACAAAGAAGGGCTTTTATAATTTTTAAAAATGCAACCCTGGGTCCAGTTGAGGAATCACTGGGACAGGCCATGTGCAGCACCGGGTTAGGAGTGGCTGAGCTGCCTTTGGGAAGCGAAGCCATGCAGGTTGGGAAGAGGGAGCCAGGCTGGGAGGAGGGGTCGGAGCTGTGAGTGCCCCGGGGAGGAGGAGAGGCCGGCGTGAAGAGGCCTAGGAAAGCACAGTTAAGCACTGTTCAGCAGCTGTCTGGGACCCTATCCCTGTCTGTGTGCTCCGAAACCTCTGGGAAGTGGCGCTGGAGCTCGGCTGCTGAGTCCTCCACTCTCTTGGCCTCACCCATCATTTAATCACCACGTGCAGGAGATGGAACCACGATGAAGTCCTGCTGTTAGTAAACTGCCTATACAGATTGAGGGAGTGCTGGGGATTAAACACAGGGACATTCTATCATTTGAGCTACTTCTCCATTTGAGACAGGGTTTCTCCACATTGCCAAGGCTGGCCTTGGACGTGGGAGGCTGAGGCAGGAGAATCTCAAGTGTTGGCATTATGGGCATTGACCACTCGCATTTCTCTTTTGATCTAATATTTCATGTATCACATTTGAATTACCCTAGCTCTTCAGTGTGCTTTAATCTAGAAGAGGCTGTCTGCCTTTTCTGTATGTTGACTCATTTCTTTGAAGAGTTGAAGCTGGTTTTTTAAGCAGAGTGTCACTTTTGAGTTAGGCTTAGGTCAAATTGAATACTTCAGGGAAGGATACAGTAGAGGGATGTGTGTATTGTTGGCGTTGAACTTACAGACAAGAAACTGGATATAATTTAGTGGAAGAGTGCTTGTCTAGCACGTCCCAGGCCCTGGGTTCAGTTGCCCGCGGGGTGTGTGTTGGGAAATACGTTCATTAAGATAACCTGGAGGAAGCGCAAGGTCAGTCTGAGCTACATAGTGCGACCCTGCCTCAAAAAACTAGGGCTGGGAGTTTGGCTCAGCAGCTTAAACGCCTGCCTGGCAGGCACAAGGTTGTGAGTTCAAACCCTAGTGCCACCAAAAAAAAAAAAGATAACCTGGAGGACATTGTTTTAAACACTGTTACAACCTTCCTGTCCTAAGATGGCCACCCTTCGGTTTGGTCTGGCCCTTCGTAGTTCCTTCTACTTTCACAGAATGTGTGTACCTCTACACTTGTGGTGTCTTTCTTTATGGTATCTGTCCTCTTGCAGTATCATTATTAGACTCCATTCTAGTCCTGACTGCATCGGCCACCTTGGCCTGTGTTACTGCAGGAAGAGCCGGGCTCAGGAAGTGGCCATCTGCAGTGCCAGCCACGCAGGATGAGTGGCACATGCAGCCCCACAGCTGCTGAGTGGGCCTGCAGCCCGTGGGGCAGACCCCTCCCAGGTCACGGTGGGGTGGTAGCTGGTGCCAGGTCTTCATGGTAGCTCCTTGTTGCGGAAGCAGCTGTGGCCCACATGCCGAAAGGTCACCTAGCTTGGAATTCACAGTGGGGATGAGCAGGTAGTTTAGTGCATGGGATTGAGGCTTCCAGTTAAGTGTGGTGTCCATTGTCCAGGAGCTTTGATTAGCTAATTACTTCGAATTCTTTTGAGAGTGTCCTGCATTCATGTGTCCTTACTGTAACTCACACTCTTGTGCTGCTGGTGAGCAAGTCTGCTTGTGCTCAGTGTCACTGGTGTTGTGACCTTTTTTTTTGGTACCGGGGATCGAACTCATGACGCGCTTGCCAGGCAGGCACTTCTTTATACTGCTGAACTAAATCTCGACCCTACCTTTTTGTCTTGTAGGATGTGTACGCTGGCACGCCCACCAAAGTTAGACACATGGACTGCCAAGTGGAAGATGAATTTGATTTGGAAGCTTGTTTGACTGAACCCCTGAGAGACTTCTCAGCCATGAGCTAACTGCCATCTAGCGGCCACTGAAAGAAAGTTGCCTCCACTTGGCCCCTGGAATGCCAGCCGGGCACAACGCATGCGGTATGCACTCCTACCTGGATGGTGTCTCTGTTGATATTTCACTTACGATGAGTTGTTATTCTTGCCTTATTTGTACAGTGTGTATTCTGCATGTTTTAAGTTGTAAGTGGACCTTAATCTGAGGAAGACTGAATGTGAAACAATCTTGAAACGAACATAGTTGGTTAATGCCTGCTAAGCTCCTTGCTCCAAATTAGACTTGGCCAGTGGGTTGTGATCTGACTGCAGATTCATGGACTCAATGTAGAGTTAGCTTTGTCTACAGGTATCTGACAGTATTCCCAGAGGCAGATACCTTGGGTGACTTTGAAAACTTATTTTCTGGTCTTTTATCAGTATGTCACAAACTAAGTTCTATTTCTCATACGGAACTCTGAAAGTCAAAGATGTTAAACTGGACTGTTAACACGTTTTTATAAGTTATATACAGTTTTAATTTGGTACTTGTAAATAGCCCTAGTTAGGATCTTAACATGTAGTACTCTTGAGAGTTAAGGGAACACAGATTTAGAAAGAATGTGTTTCTGTTTTTGTTTTTTTAGTCAGTTAATTTACCATGTAAAATTGCTGTAAATGATAACATGTACAGATTCTCTGTTCAAATACTCAATTGTAAACTTAAGACTGTTGTGTTTCTATTGCTTTTGTATGAAATGATACTGCAAAAATAAAAAAGAAAGGAACCTTGTTTAATTGATTGATAACTGCCAGGTTGGCTCATTGCCCCGGGACAGTGCTCTGTCTCCTTGACTTGGGGGCTTGCCTGGTGAGAGGATGGAGCCACTCTGCTGGGGAGTGGCAGCAGAGCCCCACACCTCGGGCCTTAAGTCTGTGCCTCGGCCACCTTGTGACAGGTATGGATCTGTGATGGGGGATTCTGGCTGTGCGTCTGTGCAGAACCTGTCAGCCAGTGTGTTCCTGGCAGCCTGGGCTCTGAGTGCGTCCTTCCTTGGCTGGACCCTGGCAGCCCAAGCCCACTGTCGCATGCCGCAGGGCGCTCCCTTGGAAGCTTTGTAGAGGTGGACTCTGGCAGCTTGGTTCAAGGAGTTTGCAGAGGCCAGAATGCCTTCTTATGCACTTATAAAAATGCATTTTCCAGCCCCTTAGGCATTGTATCAGGACAGCGCAGACTCCTGAGGCTCAGCGGGGCGCAGTTCCACCTGGCAGGCCGCACAGGCTCCATGGTGCCCTGGAGGGATGGTCCCTTTAGTTGGATTGAAGGGTGAAAGGAGAGCAAGGTGGGCATGTGAGGAGTTGCCACTCTGAGTGTCATTGGCGATGCATACTGCGGTGGCATTTGAGCTAGGCTCCCTGTCGGCCCTGGGAGGGCAGCACCAGCAGGGATTCTGTGGGCAGCGTACGGAATTACCAAGTGTGGGAGAAGCTGGGAGGGCTTGGGGTACAGTCCTGAAAGCCTGAGGAGCTGTCAGGACATTGTGGGGGAGACTGTCTGGGAAGAATGGACCAAGCTGTCATTGTGACAAGCTTCGGGACCCTCTCCTCCAGCCCTGCCTCATGCCTGGTTGGTGAGCTGTGGAGTGCTCTCGGCGGGGCAATGGGGCGTGGGCGCTGGTCAGCTAAGGAAAGAGTGGTGAAGTACGGACGGGTCAGGATGTTCCCAGCCTTTTCTGCTGGCACCAAGGCCAGAGTTCTGTAGGTGACTGCCAAGCAGAGCTCCCATCCAGAAAGACCTACACTGATGGAAGCTGAGGCGTGGCTGGAAGTCTCTTGTTAAGACCTTTCAAAGTTGAAGACTAGCCGGGCGTGGTGGCTCACGCCTTTAAGCCCAGCTCTCGGGAGGCTGAGGTAGGTGGAGCGTTGTGAGTTCGAGGCCAGCTTGGGCTACAACGAGCGCAAGACCAGCCTGAGCTACACAGTGCGACCCTGCCTCAAAAAACCAGGGCCGGGAGTTTGGCTCAGCGGCTTACGCGCCTGTCAGGCAGGCGCGAGATTGTGAGCTCGATCCCTGGTGCCGGAAAAAAAAAAAAAAAAAAAAAAAAACAAAGTTGAAGACTAAACCAAAGGGGCCAGGTGTGGTGTTGCATGCCTGTAATTCCAGCACTTTATGGAGGCTGAGGCAGGAAGATCACTGAGTTCAAGGCCAGTCTGAACTACCTAGTGCGACTGTCTCCAAAAGGAAAACAAAGCAAAACAGGGCTGCCTGGAAGCTTGTGAGCCTGTGCCAGGGACTTGTTTTGAAGAGACTTGTGGATGGAGCTTCAGTCTAAAGAACTGAACCACTAGTAAGAGTCACAGGAGTCTGGCAGACATACCGTAGTTGGGATGGAAAGGGAGTGGACATGAAGAGGCCTCAGGACCCTAAAGATATTATCGGCAGGCATGAAAGGTGACCCTTCATTGACAAGGATGGTTCTCAGGGTGACCAGGACCAGTCAGAGGCCTGTAGAATTGCCGGCTGGAGTGGGAACTGACCGTGACGTGTGCCAGCTGGACTGCAGGCTTACTGTGGACCAGCTACCCAGAAGCACGTGTGCCTTATTGGGTGTTGCAGGTCAGGTGAGTGGTCAGTTGTTCACAGAGGTGCTTGCCGTGGATGCTGTCCCCACGCACAGTTGAGGAGCCTGGGGCAGGAGCTGGTCCAGCAGGGGTCGAATGTGTAGCTTACATTTTGGAGGACAGTAAATTGTGTCTCCAGGGGGTGGACTATAACAGTGTTTTTTGAGACGGGGTCTTGCTGTGCAGCTCAGACTGGCCTTGAGCTCACTACATAGTCCAGGCTGGCTTTGCTCGCAGAGATCCTGGTTCAGCATCCTGAGTGCTAGGATTATAGGTGTGTACCATCACGCTTTTTTAGGGCGAGACAGGTAGGGCGATGGATGACATCTGGTTGTGGGGACCTGGGGGGACTTCAGCTCTGGCATCAGTGGAATGGGCAGCCAGGGAGGCCTCACGCAAGGGGTGTGCTTCACATTTATATTCTTAGTGTGGTCTTAAGCACTAAGGAAATCAATCAGCGCTATGTAACCTGGTATTTTCTGTTTGAGTGTTACAAATAACCAATAGGGTAGGATCCAGTGTCTTTGTCCTTGACTCTTGCGCTTTGAACCAGGAGATGTCGGAACTAAATGAAGGTGACCCAGCATGATGAATTCTTTACTGTCCTAGGCTGATGGCTGTCTCAACCCCATTTCAGGCACTTCCCACTTGCCACACTTGCACCACGGAGGCGAGGTCTGATGATCAGGATTGTCATCCCGCATCCATGTCCCCAACGTACGTTCTCAAGCTGTTCTTGTCTTTGACTCCTTTTGGGGTCTGTCACTTTTTCAGCAGTCCTGCCAAGCTGCTGACTCCTGTCCCTGTGGTAGGAAGGTAGCAGCCGAGTCTGTCAGGTGAGCCATCACCCTCTGCTTGACTGGGTGCCCAGCACCCTGCAGTTCTTTGTATACTACATAGGCTTCAGAGTGGTTTTTTTTTTTTCCTTTATAATTATCTAAAAAAGCTCGAGGCTGGCAAGGCCGGCCTGAGCTCCATAGTGTGACCCTGCCTCAAAAAAAAACTAGGGCTGGGAGTTTGGCTCAGCAGCTTAAGCGCCTGTCTGGTAGATGCGAGGCTGTGAGTTCGATCCCCGGTGCCAGCGGGGGGAAAAATTATCTAAAAAGTTAGGCAAAGTCACAATGTAGCACTCAGCAGACTACAGTAGCTTGCAGCTTGGCCTGTTGGTTTTCTACTTTGAACTGGCTTGGCACAGTGTGCATGTAATTTTATGTTGAAAAATCTCGAGGGTTTGTGTGTGCATGTGTTTACGTGTGTGTGTCTTTGAGACAGGATTTTGCTCTGGAGTTGAGGCTGGCCTAGAACTCGCAACGATCCTCCTGCCTCAGCCTCCCAAGTCCTGGGATTACAGGTGTGTGCCCCCATGCCCAGCGGGTTTTTGTTTTTGCATTGTTCTTTACTGGCGCCTGCTAGGCAGGCACTTAAGCCACTGAGTCAGACTCCTGGCCCTATTTTTTTTCAAGGCAGGGTTGCACTATGTAGTTCAGGCCGGCCTTGCTCACCTTGTAGCCCAAACTGGCCTCGGACTCACAACATTCCACCTACCTCAGCCTCCTAAATGCTGGGATTAAAGGCATGTACCACCATGCCCGGAGTTTTTGCATTATTCTTTGTTTGCCTTTTAATGAGCAGGCTTTAGTTAGACCTAAGCCTATATTACCATGTTTTCAGAAAGTTTTCTACTTAGCACAGGAGTGCTGCTTTTGAGGGCTCCACGCCTGAGGTTCCATTGCAGACTGACTCTGGTACCCAAGTGCCCATCACCTGACCAAGCCCACCGGGGATCTTGGAGTGTGCTATTACATTACCTGCTACCCTGACCCAGTCTTGTTTCCTCACGCCTGCGTCTGTGAAATGGGCACAGTGGTGCCTGCTTCCTGGGGAAAGCTCTTGGGACTGGGTCAGAGAATGAAATGTTGAGCAGTTTATACTTCATCACTGAGGCCACCTCTATGCAGCCCCACTCCTCATCTCTGGTCCTGCCAGTGGGTGAGACATGGGTGGTCTCCAGGCAGGAGTGATAGCAGCACGTGCCCAGCACATACAGAATCCACTGTGGGTGTCCCTGTTGCTTCGTGGAAGCTGAGGCGTGGCCAGTCCTGCAGTGACCTGGTCTCCGAGCTGGTGGCACATGGTGCATTGTCTCCCTATGGCCTGGATGTGACGTGGAGCTTCTGGAGGAGGAAGGCAGGATTTGTGTTTCCAAGGCCTATTCAGTGTGGGCAGCTGGTGTGAGGCTGTGCTAGTCGTCAGGTGCTGTGTAACCAAAGACCTCAAAACACAGTGACCCATAAGAATATTTATCATCTCAGTTTCTGTGGGTCAGAAGTCTGGTACAGCCCAGCGGGGTGTTCTGGCTTGGGCTCTTGGAGCTGCACACGGGTTTGGGAAGCTCACTCTCGTCGCTGTGGGCCTTCTGACCCTTGTTAGGCTGCTCTCCAAGTGGCAGATTCATCAGTGAGCAAAGTGAGTGCCAGCAAGACGGAGTTGGGGGCCTGTGTGGCCTAGTGTTGGCAGGACAGCCAACTGGTCACTAGCCAGAACCCCTCAAGGAGAGGGGGCTACACATGGGTGTGGGTCTTTGGGCCTGTGGGCTGCTGCTTGGGGGTTGGCCTCCCAGAAACCTTCGCTATTCCTGATAAATCCTTGGGAGGATCTTGAGGGAAGGGGACAGTGGTGTGGCCTTGGGCTCTCTGGGGTCAGCGGCTTCTCTGCCATCCAGCCTGGAGCCAGGGAAGGTGAGCTTTACTCAGGCTGCCTATTCCTCCTGCCAGGGCCTCACCCCAGGACTCCTTTATCCCAGTATGTCCTTTTGGCTTCAGGAACACAAGCAAGAGGAAGAGGGAAGTGCAGGAAGCCAGACTTTCCTGAAACCTGGACCATTCAGGGACAGAAGCAAAAATGTCACATTAGATCCCAACGAGGGATTAAGGAGTGGGGCCCGATGCCTAGAAGCAGTGCAAGCACCTCTAAACAGGAGAGGAACTGTTGGTTTTACAAGCCAACCAACATTAGGAGGACAGTGACCTGCATGGAACAACAAGCAGCAGGTGAGAGCAAGTCCAGACAGGAAGTGACAGTGCAGGAGAGAATTAGAAATAAAAGTAAGAAGTCATTTTAAACCGGGCGTGGTGGCGCACGCCTTTGATCCCAGCACTCAGGAGGCTGAGCAGGAGGATTGTTGTGAGTTCAAGGCCAGCCTGGGCTACAAAGTGAGTTCAAGGCCAGCCTGAACTGCATAGTGAGACCCTGTCTCAAAAAATAGGGCCAGAGATTTAGCTCAGTGGCCTAAGCGCCTGCCTGGGAGACATGAGGTTGTGAGTTTTATCCCTGGTACCAAAAGAAAAAAAGTCATTTTAGAAATGAAGGCCAAACTAGAGGGGAATATGAGAGCAAGGAAACAATAGACAATGCCTTACAGGTAAGAGGGGTATTTTAAAAATAAACAAGGAAAAACAAAAGCCTCGCAGACTAGAAAGTTAGCTGTCCACAGCTGCAAGTGACATGCACAAATTCGAAGGAAGGACCAGCTGTGAAACCAGTGCATCAGCTCAGTCACAGAACCACCACCTGTGATTCTGTGTGCCGGCAGGAGCTGAGGACACTGGCGTAGACATGAATTTTAAGCTACTGCAGCATTTATAATTGCTTTGAAAACTGGAATACTGGGCTGGGAATTTTTTAGCTCAGCGGCATAAGCACCTGCCTGGCAAGCACAAGGTCCTGAGTTTGATCCCCGGTACCAAAAAAAAAAAAAAAAAAAAACCAAACCAAACCAAACAAGCAAACAAAAACAACCAATTGGAATAGGTGGTGTAAATGTAACAAATGCATGTTTGTATGCTTAAAACCAGCAGAGATAGGCACTGTATTTGTGAGGAACTTGAAGCTGTCCCTTCTGCCCAAATGGTGGGCATCCAGGTACAGTATAATGGAATCTCTACTGAATTTGTATGGAAAGGCAAAGGAATGAGAATAGTTTTGAAAAAGAGGAATAAGAAGTGGTCAGAATATGGTTTAAGTTTGTCCCCCCAAGGGCACCTATGTTGGAGGCTCAGTACCTGGGGTGGGTTTGGGGGGTGGTAGTACCTGGAGGGAGGTCCTACGTTATTTGGGGATATTGAAGAGATGGACCCTGGATTCTCTGGCTCCTGTTCAAGAAGTGGCCTCTCCCCTGTGTTCAGCCTTACACTTGCCATCCCAGGAAGCAGGGTGGAGTGGGGCTGGGTTCTCTGAAGCTGACTGCACAGTCTGCATTTCATCCTCCATAATAAATGTCGGTGCAAAGTATAGTCTGCTTCAGATACTTGGTTATGGTCATGAAAAACAGACCAAAATATTTAAGGCTTACTGTAGAGCTGTCACCATCAAGACTAGTGTTGGTGGTGGGGGACAGAGACACAGATTAATAGAACAGAGAACCTAAAATGGATCCATTCCAAGCCTACCCAACTTGAATTTTTGCAAAGGTACAAAAATAATTCAATTGAGGGAGAAGACTATTTTCGGCAAATGGTGCCAGAATGACTGGACGTCCAAAGTGAGAAATAGGAACCTCTGTCTAAGTTTCCTACCTTGTAAATAAATGGACCAGAGCTGGGTGTGGTGGCACACGCCTTTAATCCCAGCACTGGGGAGGCTGAGGTAGGTGGAGTGATGTGAGTTCGAGGCCCGCTTGGGCTACAATGCGAGCACAAGGCCGGCCTGAGCTATATAGTGCGACCCTGCCTCAAAAAACTAGGGCTGGGAGCTTGGCTCAGTGGCTTAATCACCTGTCTGGCAGGCGTGAGGCTGTCAGTCAGATCCTCGGTGCTGCAAAAACAAAAAAAATAAAAATAAATAAATAAATAAATGGACCACAGGTTTACATGTAAAAGACAGGGTTTAAAATTGCAGGAAATCTTCGGGACCTTGGGCTGGGCCGAGTTCAGCTGGACACCAAAAGCCCAACACATAAAGGGAAAAACCCATTAAATAAATTTTCTTCTAAATTAGAAACTTTTGCCCTGTGAAAGAGCAGAGACAAACTACAGATGTGGAAGATATTTACAGATCACATCTCCAGGGGACTTGTGTCTGGGGGTATCCACAGTGAGGAAATGGGTCAATCAGGTACAGAGAGCCATTTTACCCACGAGAAAATGCAAGTGCCACTGACTTCCCAGGCACCCCTTGACAGGGGTGGGGTAGAGGTGGTTCTGACTTTGATCTTTGGTGACACAGCTCCGTTTGGGTGGTTCTGTTTCCTCCTGATGGGGCCCAGAGTGGGGATGTGACCTCAGGTGTGGAGCCACCTGTGGTGTCAGGTTGCCATGTTTGAGGATGGACCTCAGTGTTAGGGTGCTTGGTTAGCATGTGCAAGGGCCTGGGTCCAGCCTAGCACCACCACATACACACAAAAACAGTCCCTAAAAGATGTTGACTTGGTGTGCTCATGCACACCTGTAATCCCAGCACTTGGGAGGTTAAGGCAGGACTGTTGCAAATTCAAGCCCTGCCTAGGTTACATAGTGAACTCAAGGCCAGTCTGCACTACATAGGGAGACCCTGTCTCTAGAAACCTTCATGGCAAGCCGGGCGTGGTGGTGCACGCCTTTAATCCCAGCACTCGGCTGAGGTAGGTGGAGCGTTGTGAGTTCGAGGCCAGCTTGGGCTACAATGTGAGCACAAGACTGGCCTGAGCTACACAGTGCAACCCTGCCTCAAAAAACTAGGGCCAGGAGTTTGGCTCAGTGGCTTAAGCGCCTGTCTGTCAGGCGCGAGGTTGTGAGTCTGATCCCTGGTGCCACAAAAAAAAAAAAAAAGAAAGAAACCTTCATGGCAGCATCCAGGCTTGTTTGCCCCAACAAGGCTTAGTTAAGTGACATTTGGAAGGACGCTAAACTGTGAAACCCTGTCTTGAAACAAAAAGTCAGATGCTTGGATAAAAAAGCAAGACCCAGACCAGCTGCACAAAATTCACTTTCAATATAAAGATACAAATAGGTGCAAAGTAGAGGTTGAAAAGAGATACACTGTGCAGACTTCATCGAGGAAGGCTACGAAGAAGGCTACAGTTAGGCTGGTGGTATCAGACAGGCTTCAGAGCAAGGGAAATTTGATATAACTGAAGTGAGAAAAAAATTAATTTTTTTTCTCCCAGTACTGCCATGAACCCAAAATGCTCTGCCACTGAGCTACACACCCAGCCCTTTTATCTTGAGATAATCTTACTAAGTTTCCCAGACTGACCTTGAATTTGGCATCTTTTTGCCTCAGCCAGTCATGCACCACCATGCCCAGGTCCGTCTGTCCTTTCTTTCTTGCCCAGGTCTGTCTGTTCTTTTTTTCCTTCCTCTCCTTTCTTCCCTCTCTTTTCTTATGTTTTTTCTTTTCCTTTTTTTCTTCCTTCTTTTTCTTTTACTCCCTCCCTCCCTCTCTCTCTCTCAGGAAACAAACTCAGGACCTCACACTTGGCCAAGCAAGTGCTGTGCCACTGAGCTAAATTCCTGGCCTGCCCCACCCAGTTTAAATCTACAATTACTCTTCTCAGTAATTGTAAGTAGAGACAAGAGAATCACAATTTGAGGCCAACCTGGGCTATATAATGAACTCAGGGTTAACCTGGACTACATAAAACTGTCCCAAATAGCCAAACAGAACAATAAAAAGATCACTAAATATTACACAGGACTTGGTACACTGTCAACAACCTTCACCTCATCCCCACCAGTAAGACACCCCCACCCTTCAGTAGCATGGGCTCCCACTTCAAAGTACACCCAAACCGGCCTCAGGATAGACTCATGCTGGCAGTGAGGCAGGCTCAGTACGTTGACAAGGATTGAAATTGCACACAGAATGAAACTGTTCATTGTAACATATATTTAGCAGATACTCAGAAGGGGCACTCATAAGATAAAAATACTGATCCATTGAATGTTACCAAAATTAAAAACAACTCTTCAAAAATGTCTAAAAGATGAAAGTCAGCTATGCAAGAGTCTGGTGGGTCGTTGCAAAGTTCACACGGAGGGCTGGGAGCATAGGGAGGGGTCCCTGCCTGGTGATCCCCATGGCAAGCATGCAGTGAACAGTGACCTTGTGACCCAGCAGCTCTCCTGGCCTAACAGTGAAGAACAGGAATGCAACAGAATTGTGCACCGGGACAGTTGCAGCAGTAAGGTACACTGTTAGCTTTCCACTGCCGACAAACTACCTCAGAAAAACGGTTTGAAGTTACCATCCTCCATCCTCAGCCTCTGCCTGGTGCTGGGATTACAGGTGGGGACCTCCACCCCTGGTTTAAGAAAAAAGGAAGAAGTGTGGCTCGTGGTCCATGAACCCAGGGCTTCATTACTTTGGGCCTGAGGGGAGGCACAGGGTCACACAGTGCGGAAGAGGCTGCTCACCTCCGGGCGGCCGGCGTGCGTGAAGCAAGGGAGAACGCTCACTTGAGCCACTCCCCCAAGCCGCCCCGGCCCCGGCCCCGGCCCCGTAGTTACCGCGCCTCTCCAAGGTCCCTGTGGCTGTGAACCAGCAACGGGCGAATCACCCACCGCGAGGACGCCCGCGCCCCCGCGACCAGTCGCTGCCCTGAGGCCCCTCCGAGACCGCTGCTGCACTGGAGACCAAGGCCGCGACGCGTGTGCCTCTGGGGACGTGCCAGAGCCCAACGACAGCCGCCGACGCCCCTTCTCCCGGGCCTGCCGAGCGGCACCGCCCTCCTTAGCACGCGGGGCTTGACCCTCGGGGAGTGGTCACTCCGCTCCGCCGGCCCGGGTCCGTCCTTTCGGCGCTGCGCTCACTGGCGGGGTTCTGGCTCCTGCTCGCCCCTCTTGCACGGTCCCCACCCAGACGTCTCGTCAGCCGGCAGAGCCGACAGAGGCCGGGACGGGGCTGCCTGGAGCCGCAGTGCAGTCTCCTCTCTAAATGGGGCCGCGCTGGCGGGCTGCCACAGGAAGGGGATTGACCAGGTCTCCCACGAAAGGAGCTGGTCTGGCCCCAGGTCACTGCCCCGATGGGATTCCTGGACCGGTGGGCCTGGGGCTTCCCAGGCCGGCTGGGCTCGGGTGGAACCAGTTTCCCGTCCGTCTCTCGCCCGCACCACGTCCGCCCTGATACCCACGCGCCTCACTCACACTGCCCTGCTCGTGTCGCTGCAGGTCTCCAAGTGAGACCCGAAAGGGCAAGCGAGGAGGCCCAAGGCACACAGCGTGTCAATGGCGACGGGGGTAAAGAGGGAGCCTTCCCTCAGACTCTGAGATTGAGGCGATGCGGCCAGGACTCCGCCCTCTGACGATGGCCACGCCCATCGCCTCAGGTTGTCATCACCGCCTTCCAGACGCGGATGACGTCACTACCGGCTCACGTAGGAAGAGGGGCGGGGTTACGCTATGGGGCGGAGCCAGCGCAGGCGCACACCCCTACCGCGAGATCTCGGGGTAGGGGGGGCCGGGCGAGAGGCCCCGCCCATCACGTCAGGCTTGCCCCCCCCCCCCCGCCCCCAGCGTCGCCCCCGCCCACCAGGCGCTGAGGGGCGACGGCGACGGTGGTGGCGCGCGGGCGCACGGGTGCGCGGGCGCGCGGGCGGCTGACGGGCTCGTGGCGGCCAATAAGGGCGGCGTGAGGGGGCGGGGCGTCGGCCGCGGTTTTGTTCCGCCGCGGCTGAGGCGCGTCGTCCCTATGCGAGGAGCGCGGCCTGAGCGGCCGGCTTCCTCCCTCCCCCGTTGTCGGTCCCGCCGCGCTGCGCAGGTACCGAGCCGGGTCGGCCGGGGTGCGCGCGCCCAGTCGCAGTCTGCCGAGTGTCGCCTTGGGGCCGCGCGCGAACTTGGGCCGCCTTCGCCGCGGACGCTGCGTCCCCGCCGCTGTCACCAAGCCGCTCCGACCGTTCCTCTCAGTGGACGTGGGTCCGCGCCGACGTGCAGGGTGCGGGATTCTGCGCCCTCAAGACCCTGTCCGACTGGCCTAGGGTCGTGCCCCTCGAGAGCCTCGTGCGACTTGGGACCCCAGTGCACCTCGGGGACCTCCGCTCCCCCGTATACCTCGAGACCCTCGCGTGACTTGGTATCCCTATGCACCTCGGGACCCTCTTTGCATCTCGGGACCTCTGCGTGCCCAGAATGCCCAGCACCTTAAGGCTCCCCGCGTGTCTCGCGACCCGCTCCGGCCAGCCCAGGCGCCCCACGAGCCCCAGCACCCCGAGCGCCCTCCGACCTGTCCAGGTCTCCGGGAGCGCTGTGAGGGGCTGCAGGCTGCCACTTGTTGAGTTAACTTCGCATGTCGCTTTTGCGACCTGTCACCGTCCCCGTGTTGGGCCAGTGGGCCACAGCCCTTTCTGGGGCTCACGTGTTTGTCATTTTGTAGCCTAGAGAAGCAGGAAGTTTGACAAGATTCTACCGCGCAGTACGGGAAGCCCGAGGGTGGACCCAGACCACGTGGGACCCTCCCCACGACCTGTGGACCTGTGGAAGGCGACGTTGAAGTGGATTCCGAAGCTACTTTCCTGCATAGACTGGCGGGGTGTAAGTCGCTTTAAGACTGTCCCTACGAGCGTTTGATTCGTGGTAGTTTACTGTTCCTGATGAGCTAATTCCTTACTGTACATTGGGATTCTCATCTAAGTACAGTGGAAGATCTGAGGTTTTAACACTCCTTTGCATTAAATTGACTTTCTTGACTGTTTGCATTTAATCTTGGCGTGAATCTACGTTAAGCCTATGATTTTATTAGGTTACTTTTGTTGTTGTTGTTTGTGGTGATGGGAGATGAACCCAGGGCACTTCTGGTGCTGGTAAGTGCTCGTCTGCTGAGCTGCACCCTAGCCTCTTTTTAAAAGCTCAAACCATTACTTTCTTGGGCCTGTGATAATCTCTTAGCCCTGAGAATTTACAAAGATGAATTAGTTGTACATACTTCAGTTTCACACTGTGTAAGAAATTTTAAGTGGTGCGTACTGATTCCACTTCAAACACGGTCAGCTGTCATCTATTGTCACTTGTGTCCCTGATGAAATCGGGTCCAGGAAGGCAAGTGTGGCCTCTTCCTCTGAAGGTGGAAGGCTGGGAAACTTGTTTTTGAAACTCGAGTTACTGTTCCAAAGTGGAGACTGAGATTGTTTGGAAACTGACTTTTCTCTGAATTGAGCTAGTTGGTACAGGAGCTCTTGCAGACAATTCTTCCTTAGTTCATTTGCTGTGGTTCCCTCTTGAGTGTTGAGCATTGGAAATGGTGACACCTTTCTAGGGCTCGATACATGATTCTTCTGCTGTCCATGGACTTAGAACTTGGTTCTGGAGTTTGTCCTTCTAGTGATCTGTGTTATGCCACTTTGAGGGTTGCACTGCCTGGCTTGGCAGGTGACATGGTAAGAGTTACCCCTGTGGATGAATCCTTAGTGCGGTTTTGTTTTTGCTTTTGTTTTTGTTTACTAAGATTGGATTTGGGGGCCACAGAAAGCACAGAGAAAATGCCAAAGCGGTCTTTTTTCAAATGGATGCATTGGGAATTTTTCGCTTAAAGATATTTGCTCACGTGCACTGTTGTGCCCAGGGAACAGGAGAGTAAGGAGGCATTGACTGAGAAAATGTTTTGCAGGTTGAGAGGAAAATCAAGAAAACCCTTGTTTTTCACTGGTGCTTTGCAAACATTGAAAATGTGTTTTATTATTATTTTTGTTTATTTTTTTTGCGGCACCAGGGATTGAACTCACAACCTCACACCTGCCAGGCAGACGCTTAAGTCGCTGAGCCAAACTCCCAGCCCTGGTGTTTTGAGGCAGGGTTGCACTATGTAGGTCAGGCCAGCCTTGTGCTCCCGTTGTAGCCCAAGGCGGCCTAGAACTCACAACGCTCCTCCTACCTCAGCCTCCCGAGTGCTGGGATTAAAAGTGTGCGCCACTACGCCCGGCTTGAAAATGTGTTTTTAAAAAGGGAATTAGAATTATTTTTTGTATAAATCCTTTTAACATTTTCTGCAATGGTATTTCTCAAAGGCTTTCTCAGCCTTTTAAGCATTTGATATAAGTAATCATAATTTAAACATGTACCACAGACCTGACTACTTTCACATGTGTTATTGTGTTTGATTCCTTGAGGCCTAATGAAGTATGGGCGGTTCCTCCTGATTTTCAGTTTCCAGGAAGCTCAGGGCCAGAAGGAGAGGCGAGCCCAGTTCCATGTGCAGCATAGCCAGAGTCTGGACCTGTAGCTGCCTTCCAGTGCTCAGGGTGAGTTTAGCCAGGGCCGGGCATTTTCTCCCCTGTGGAAATGTGTCTGAGCTCATTGGTAGACAGGTGACAGCAGTCATTTCTATTTTAAGATTTGAGTTTCTTCTCCTTTGGATTGCAAAGGTAACACTTCAAGCATGGTTTCTGTGTATTTAAAGAAACAGACTTTATTTTTTACAGCAGTTTTAGGTCCTCAGCACAGTCGAGCAGAAGATACAGAGTCCCATCTGCCCCTTAAACCTGCACAGGCTCCCCTGCTTTCCCATCTCAGTGGCCCATGTGGTGCGGTTGAGACTCTCCATTAACACATTAGTATCACTGAAGTCTGTAGGTGATGGTAAAGTTCACTCTCGGTGTTGCATATCTTACGATTTTTGTTGAATATGTAATGACATGTACCCACTAGAGCACAGAGCATTTTTAGTAGTTCACTGTCCTAAAAATGCTCTATTCTCTATTCCTCCTTCCCCCAACACTGGCAACCTCTAGCCTTACTGTCTTCATGGTTTGCCTTTTCCAGAATGTCATAGTTACAATCATGTATGTAATTTTTTTTCAAATTAGCTTCTTCCACTGAGTAATGGGCATTTAATTTTTTTCCATATCTCTTCATAATGTGTTAGCTCTTTTCTTTGTAGTGCTGAATAACAAATACAGCTTTATCTCAGTGGACCACAGTTCATTCATGTGTTGAGGACGTTTTGGTAGCTGCCAGATTTGGGCAGTTTTGAGTAAAGCTGCTATGCATACCTGTATGCAGGTTTTGGAGTGGACAGAAGTTTTTTAGTTCCTTTGGTTAAATGCTAACGAGCACAATTGCTGGGTGGTATGGTGAGGGTGAGTTTCCTTTTGTCAGAAACTGCCCAGTTGTCTTGGCTGCACCATGTCTCCTCCCTGCCAGCAGTGAACTTGAGTGCCTTGTTTTGTGTCCCCCTCAGCGTGTGGCGCCAGCGTCCTGGGTGCTGGCCGTTCTGACATTGCACAGTGGAGCCTCAGTGTGTTTTAATTGTATTTCCCTGGTGATGGGTGATGGGATGTGGAGTATCTTGCTTGTTTGCCACCTGCCATCTGCAGATCTTTGGGCCTTTTTTTTGTTTTGGTACTGGAGATTGAACTTGGAGCCTTTGTAGTGAGCTATTATCTCCAACCCTTTTTTATTTTTATTTGTTTTGAAGTATGGCCTTGCTGAGTTGCCCAGCTTGGGTTCAAACTTGCAGTCCTCCTGCCTCAACCTCCCAGAGTGTTCCATTTAAAAAAATTTTTTTTCTTACTGACTTCTAAAAGTTTTATGTATTTTGGGTAACAGTCCTTTATCAAATACATCATCTGCAAATATTCTCTCTTAGTCTATGGCTTGTCTTTTCATTCTTTCATTCTTTCACAGAGTAGAATTTTTGTTTTTATTTTTTTTTGTGGTGCCAGAGATTGAGCTCAGGGAGCTCTACGCTACATCCTCAACTGTTTTTCTGTTTTCTGTTTTTATTATTATAATTCTTTTTTGCCAAAATGCTTTATTGTTATGCTGAAATGCTTAAAATTCTGAAAAACACTCAGCCCAGGCCTAGGCAGTCAGGGGCCCAGTGCTGGAGACAGGACAGGAGAATATGTTTTATTTTGAGACAAGATCTCAGTAAGTTGCTCAAGTTGGCCTTGTACTTGTGACCCTCCTGTCTCAGCCTCCCAAGTAACTGAGATTATAGACATGTGCCACTGTGCCAGGCTCAGAAATTTTTGATTGCAATGTAGCCAAATTACCAACTTTGTAAAAATGGATTGTGTCATTGCTGTTGTAGCTACAAGTCATTGCCAAAGCCAAGATTACCTTGACTTTATCCTATATTAGCTTTTACCATTTTTACAGTTTTCTATTGTACAAGGTCTGTGACCTATTTTGAGTTGTTTTTTGTGAAGGGTGTACGGCCT